>BMAO01003124.1:0-88648 GCA_019973975.1 Trichonephila clavata | reverse complement strand
TTTAAAAAATGTTGATTTTCAATTATTAGATACAATTTATACGGTAAAAGTTTTTTTCAATGAACTAAATTTAAAATTGTAGAGTTTTTAAAAAAAATATTTTTATGTAATTATTTTCCGTCTGCGTTTTGCTGACCGGTTTGATGTTTCGATTATATAACAATATATTTTATATGCAGTTATAATTTGAGATAATTTATGTAAAAATTAATGGTTTATATTGATTGGAAATTAGAGCTTAAATTTTCAGAAAACAGGGAACTTTCTCCAGTTTTTTTCCCTTGCTGTCTCTAATTGTATCTTATACAATTCATTCAAAATAAATTTTTAAAAATTATCTTTATAATTATTAATACATAGTTTCGAAAATCACTTAAATGTAATTCAAATAAATATTTTTCTTTAAGTATCAATTATTTCATCCATAGTTTATTACCGGAAAATATGTAAAACAGATAATGAGGTAAGATTATGTGCTATTCGTCTGATTGTAAACTAAGTCATTATATTGTATTTTTAGTCGTTCTCTAAATGTGGTTTATAATTCATTTCAAATTCAGTTTTTATGTCTAGAAAAAAAGCTTTCTCATTTTTCTCCTTTTGAAAATTCATTCAGATTTTAGTAACTATTATTATATTTGTGTTATATTCCCCGAGAAAACAAGAAAGTTATTAATACAATAGTTGAATGAGTTAAATAAATGTGTTAATATAAGTATATTGCATTATAAGAATAGCCCTATATTTTTTTAGATGTATCCTTCTTAATTCCAACAAAACTTACCTAATAGTGGGACTAATGTTTATAGAACCCGTGAAAGGCACTCCGTTTTACTCTGGCGAGTAGGATGCCTGCTAAGGTGTCTCTCTTGACCTTTTTCGAAATCACATCACCAACAACCCTCGAGCCACTTTTAAACGCTATGTCAATAAAACCACCAATCAGATATAGCTTATTTTCTGTGACCAATAACTTAGTATTAGTTCCAATGTGTTAAAATGTAGGCAAAAAATAATAATAATAATAATAATAAAGGAAAACTAGTTATTTTTTTTAAATTTTTTTTATTTATTTTTTTTTTTGCAAAATGTTTGCAATTTGTGGATGTTCTACGTCATTTTTTTAATATTGGCATAATTCTTTTGTTCAAATTGGCGAGTTAGCTTTCCAAAGCTTTTTTCATTCGCGAGAATTTGGAATTTTTGAGGGAGCTCATTTTAAAATATCTGGAAGGAAACACTGAACTATCCAGTGAGTACTTGCTATTCTAGAATGAAGATTGGCTATGTGATTCAGCTTTTCTTACCGATAATATGGGGCATTAAAAAAATTTTAATTTAAGATTACAGTGAAAAGTTTGTATTTTTCTTACCCTAGTTGGTTATATATCTTCTTTTTGGGGGGGAGGGCAAACATTTGCCTTTTTTTTGTCTTAAGTTTTGAGAAAAAAATTAACACATTTCATACTTTTTTAGAAACAATCTACCAAAGTCACTAGTGCTCCGAGCTGTGATGGATTTAAAAATTTAATATCCATCTTTTCAGGATTCTTTCAGAGCTATATTTGATGATTTTCAAGATAAAAAAAAGCAGATCTTTTAACAAATCCTTTTTTAATTTCTCTGCAAAATGTGTTGTTACCCACCTGAAATCCAAATCGAAATTATTGTCTTTAATACCATGCGATACTAAAAAGCAAATATGAAGAATTATATCGAATTTTGGAAATTTGTACTAACAAGCAATTTTTCAAATTTACACGATTTGGCTGTCAGATATTGTTGTAGATTTGAATCAACATACGTTTGTAAACCGATTTTTTTTCCATTATGAACATAAGAAGATCAAAATATCGTTCAAAACTAACTGAACTGATTAACAATAAGATCTAAGTTTGTGCTTTGGTCTCATTTATTATATCATTTTTAAATTTCCACTACTTAGATTTGCATTAAAAATTAGCTGTTTGCGTAAAAATTACTTAATAAGCTTATAAGTAAAAAATTTTCACTTTTTCATTTTTTCGAAAAGTTGAAAAAGTATTTTTTATCTGAAAGTGGCATTCTTCCTAAAAAAAGTTGGCCACCCCTGGCTTAAACATTTAATGCTTCGAAGTAAGTTTTGAATCACTCACATTTAGATTTTTTGATGAATGATATTGTATTCACAGTAGTATTTAACAAATTTTAATGATTTAAGCTATGTATTAGTAACTCGTATGTTTATTATTTCTGATACTTAAAAATTTTTAAAGTTAAATGCATATTATGGAAAACAATTCGAAAAAGTTATAAAGGTATCTCCTTTTTTTCCACAAAAATTGTTAATTTGTTACTTGTTAAATTTGCTATGTGGTTTATTTTGTTTATTTATAAAATATGAAATAATTTTAGTTTTTGCATAATAATTTTCAATTGAAAATTTGTAGAAGCTAAAGTAATGAGCCTTTTCAGTATCTTAACCCGGTCGTTTTAAGATATGAGAACGGCAAAAGGTGAAGTCCATTCTTTTAAAAATTTTGGATCATTAACCCCTTATGAATTAGAAATAATTTACGCATTTCATACAAATACCTAGATATTAATATTTTTTCGCGCATTTCGTACCAACCCATTAATGCGTTTTCATCAGAAAGCTGTAAAGAAAGAGGAAAATCCTTTAAGTCGCCTTAATTTCCAACTTTCAGCACTCATGCAACGTTGCATTTTATGAATCTACTTCAATCTCTGTTCGTATTTTTAAATGGATGAACAATGGTACATGAGGCAAGACTGAACAAAAAATATTTCTAAATAAACAAGCATATATTTTCCTTTTAATGAGCTACAATGTAGGATGCCCATAATTTAATCACCGGATGACAAAATTAAACCAAAACGTAATTTTAGAGAGGAAAAGGAAATAACATATCGATGTAATCTTTGGTGCAAGGAATTTTATTTGTTCTAGATTTTTGAGAATAATGTCAGGGAACGCTTGTTTACAAACAAAATAATGTCCCGCAGTGAAAAAGCAAGGTGCTTTATTAACTGTACAGAAATACTGATCAATTTCTTCTGAAAATCATATGCAGTGACGAAGCAACATTTCATGTTCCAAAAGAGGTTAATCGACATAACTGCAGTATTTCAAAGGTAGAAATACTCACATTGTGTAAAGGAAATTGCACACGCTTGGTGCTCACTCACTCATAATCAAATGATTATTCTCCTTTCTTTTCTGGGAACATCATTTATTCGTACATTTATTCGACATGCTGAGATTGTTTGCTATACCAAAATTAAGACCACCGAATGGCTATGTTATTTCGATAGGATGGAGACTCCCTGTTATTGGAAAATACTTTTGCGTAATTTTCTTGATGAAACATTTCTAGATCAATCGAATGATAGACATGGACATTTGTTTCATACCACTTGGTTTTTTTTCTTCTGGAGATACCAAAAGAATTGAGTTAATACTCAGCATCCGAGAAATTTAAAAGTCGAATCAACACGAAAGCAGCTAATGTGCTGTTTAAATGCTTAATAACGTCTAAAGGGAGATTGCATAGTTTCTATATTATTGAAAAAACATTAAATTTTATATTAATCACAGTATTAATATAAAATTCTTTAAGGCTCTGAATAAAATTCAATCCCAGTCTTTCCCCTCTCTCTCTCTGACTCAGTATTATTTAAAACATATATTTATCCGATGAATAACATGTTAACCCTTTAGTCTAATAAGGAATTGGTCTTGTAATTGTGTTTTGTAACATATGGATCTATTTTCCTTCAAATAACTCTAGGAAATTTCTGATAATATTAATTGATTTATAGGTAATATAATTACATTGTGCTTATTTTTTCCTTTTTAAAGAGAGCAGTTAATGTCTGTTATTAAGATTAATATCAACTTTTACGTCCTTTCTTCCTTCTCAACATTCGATATTCTTCCCCTCACACTTCCATTGAGGAGAGACGAACACGTGGTCTCTTTCTTTTTCAATGACAACATAGTAGGTTAGGGAAAGAGAGGGAGAAATTAAACTATTCTTAAAAATGAAGTGCGTGAATTTCTCTCCACTCTCTCCTCTCTATTTGAATACAATGTTCCTGTCGAGAACCATGATGCATCACGGAGGACTGTTGAGGGGTGTACCAAACGATCCGTCACTCGCGCCTCCTTTTACCCCCTTTCTCTTCTCCGCTCTCCTTAGCTTTATGATTAACAGGTGGCAGCACCGTATCGGAAGGTGACGCTGAAACTACAGATGAGGGGCACACTTCAGGGATCAGGGGTGGGATATTTTTTTAACCATCTAAAAGAGTGATGATAAAACGATTCTAACCTGTAATCATGCCATGAAATCGGGTTTGCTTTTCATGTACAGGTTCCTTGTCGAAAAGCCAGTTACTGTCACGGTTTCAGTTACACTGATATATTTCAACATGTCTTTTAAATTATTTTTCCCTACGTAGGAATCTGTGTGGTGTAGTGCTATTTTTTTAAATCATATTTTATATTTATCATTGTACCTCGCATTGTTTAATTAGTTTATTAATTGACTCATTTAGAAATATTTTTATTACGATTTTCCAATTATTTATTTGTTTTCAAAGTATCTGATTGAATTTAACTTGAAATGAGCACCCCATATATGTTTAGATGCTGATCACTTTGTAAATACTCTGTTCAAACGGATGAAAATATCAGTTATATAAAATCCATTTCCGATTTAGTTTACGAATGCATCTTATTTCTTCATCTTATTCTTTATTTAATTTAATGAACTGAAGAATGTCTTAAGTTTATTTAGTGCCCCCTCATTTTATATTTACTTTAATTAAAATATTGTCTGCATTATTAATTTTTATGAGATAGTCTTTATTTCCAATTTTTTGAAACATTAAAAAGTAAAATTGATCGCATAATTTTTATTCCTTTTTATTTTGTTGTAAATTTGTTTTGTTGCACTCATATTTTATATTACAAGAAGGAATAATTTCAGAAATAATTTTCATGATCATATAGTTTTTTGTTAAAATATTTAAAGTTATAAAGTGAAAGTATGCATTTGTAATTATACATATTCAATTTGAAATATATTTAATATTCTTTCTATTTGTTCGTATTTGAGTGCACATTATTAATTAACGAAATTCTTTCTTGGAGCCTATATCTAATACAGAAATAATTAATTGTTTATTAAGCAACATCTAAATAGATTCATCTGTTGCATTGAGCATCATGAATACAATCATTGAAAATTGAATATTCTCAGTTCAGTTGACAGCACATTTGAATAATTTCAAGATCGAAAAATTCTTTCATTGGATGGAGGGAAAAAAAGAGTAATGAAAATTATGATAGAAATTTTCAAGAAGTGATGCGTTGCTTTTCCTGGCCATATCTACATCTAGACAAGATTCGTTCGAGAAAAACATTCTATCCTGATTAACACGTGTGTATAGAAATGATAAAAAATATTCGACGTTGTCGTTACGTAACATTCTTCTACTTTGCCTTATCAGGCATGCATAGTAAGCGAAAGATAACTGGCTTAAGTTTGGTTGTTATTAAAAACAGGTAAGATATATACCACGCCGAGCTAAATAGGAAGTTCCATTGAACTGATAAGGCATTGGTGAAGAAAGATAAAATCAAGATTCTTTAAAAACAGATGGAATGATTTCATCACATTCAAAATAAAGGTGAAGGGGAAGTATTTTTAAATATTTTGATTTTTTTTCTTTCTTTCTAATCTTGGTACTTGAAACTGTTTTGATAAAATACTATAAAAAAGCTAATCTTTTATGTGTTTGGAATAACTTATTTCTGAGGAGACAAAAACAAATATTAAAAATTTTGAAATTTTAATGATAACCAGTTTACATTTGCTTTAAAATACAGCAAATTTTTTTTGAGAATTCTACTACTATTAGAATTAAATTTTACTGATTTGTGTATTCGTAATAACCAGAAAATTTTGTACACTCAATAATATTTTAACTTCAGCTAAAAATCGCAAAGTGTTCTTCGTAAAATGAAGGGAACTTGGGAGTAATTTCCGTGTCTAAAGAATTAATAGTTTTTATTTAAAAAAATTTACTCACAAGAAGTTAAAATATTTTCAAAAGTGATTCAAAATAAAGCATTTGTGTAGGTAACATTTTAAACACATAAAAGTTTCAGGGTCACAGTTTAATGTATGCGCAAGAAGAGCCATTTCAAATGCGAAATGGTAAAACATTTTTAATTGCTGTAATCGCCAAGATTTTTAATGCAATCCTGAAAATCTGCATGCATTCTGTCGTGTAAGTACCGTATGTTATTTTGTGGTTTGGAGTTCCATATTTGTTGTACTGTAGCCATTCCAAAACCGATTGTGACTCTCGGGACTGAATTTATAGATGATTACGACAATTGATCTCGAGGAAGTGTTAAATCTTGAAAGTTTATATTTTCAACATCCAAATTTTAAAGATTAATCGTGCAGATAGAAGTGGCATTGGTAAGTGAATTACTTCTCCCAAGACAACACAAAATATTGAAACGTAACGTGAGGAAAAACTGATTCAGGAGTTTAATATTAATAAGTAGAAAAAAGTGAGAACAAGAAGTGTGGATGCCTGAGCATCTACGACTGCAGCAACTCAGTAAACTTGATTTTCAATCACTTATGTTCAAGACGAAGACGTTTTTTGTTTGTAAACAAAACAAGCAAGAATGTGATGATGGTACAAACACAAATTGCAATATTGTATTTAGGTTTTTTTAAGTTATAAGGTATTTTTACAATTTTTTTTACAATTCCCGAGCACAATTAACTTTATCTTCCAATGAGATTTTACTTTTTGCCATACAAGGTCATCCCTACTTGGCTTCAGAACTGTGAAATCAAACTACTTTCTTGGTCGATCAATTCGCTCGTTTTAAATACCCCATGGAAAACATGTAGGGTTCAATGAATAAAAACGTTTTGCATTTATATCCAAAAAACAGAAATGAACTTATACAAAATTTGATCTATTGTAGCAACTGCAAAATCAAATATGATTGCAAAAAATTAGTGCGCACAATAGGCCATATTGCGTTCGTAACGTTGTCAAAGCCAAAAGAGGTACCACTAAATGGGAATTGTTTGCATTGTGATTTTATTTAATTAACTTGTATTGCTTTTTTAATTTACTCTAATTATTTTGGAACTGCTGTAACAATTTTTAATACATTAATTTTTCAGAAAAAATTCATTATAAAACAACTTTGCAATACCAGACTAATTTTTGCATATTATATTCATCTGCAAAATATATTACGCTACAAAATCTACGTTTTTACACTACGCCTTAAAAACCCCAAGCATTCGTTTCTACCGAAATAAATGTAGATTTAAAATCGCTGTGTGCTTTATTTTAAAACTGAAGTATTTGCAGTAATATTACCTTCAGTATGTGATTTCTTTGAATTCTTTAAATACTTTATTATTATAAACATATTGCAGAAATGTTATTTAGGACCAATATCATTTTATGTATTTAATCTCCAGTTATGGAAACTTGTGAAACAGATACAGATTTATAACAAGTGCACCAAAAATTATCAATATGTCTTTCATAATGTTGAATAAAAACTGATATTTTTTTATTTCTGACAGAAATGTCATTTCGAACCAATTTGATGTGATATCATTACGCTCATGGCCTTTTCTCCATTAGTTTTGAATTACTAATCATAGTAAATTTTTTTAAAATTAAAGTTAACATTATATAATTTAATTTTTCTTCTGTTGTCTTTAATATTAAAGCATAAATTTAGATGAAAAGTTATGTTTAAATGGAAGAAGTTATTTCAATACAACACTTGACAGAGTAAAATATTTGGAAGCAATGATATAAGGAATAAAAATATTAATTGTCCAGTGAAATACTTTTTAATTCTAACTATTTACTTAATTTGTTATATAATGGATTGAATAAAAAAATCTTAAACTAATGTTTCGTTACCACACAAATTTTTTTGGCTCATTAATTTATAAATAAAAATATCAACGATTATTTTCTGTAGTTGTACTTTTTTTGCTGCTTATATTATACATATGATTATATAACATCGAAGTATTATTTGTTTTAATCAGAATGTTCTTTTTAAAATGGTTTACTTATGTTTATGAATTTTTGACACATTTTTAAATGCATAAATATTTACTGTATGGAATCTGTCTGATATTGCACCCTCATTTATAAATATGATTTGTTTAAATTCATATTTATATATATAATAAAATATATGTTTACACATTACCAAATTTCGGGCGTTAGGTACTTGCTCTTCGTCCTACGATAAATGTTGAATATTTAAGCAACGCCAAAAATAAACCCGATAACTCGTTTCCCTCTGATATTTGCTAAACTTTTCCAAAGTTAATTCTAAGGCGAATCGAAGTACCGCTCATATATATATTTCTTCCACATTTGCCAAGTCGGGAATCTTTGAATACATCCCAAATCTTCTCCACTAACCGCTTTCCGTTGTAATCATAATATTTATTGCAAGATTTTCTTGCCCCCTTCCTTACACACCAAAATTTCCCATATCCTTTCCTCTTCTAGATATGCTTGTGCGCCCCCCCCCCACACACACACACTCTGCCGATATTTTTCGTTTGCCAAGAAGGAAAAGGAGCTTGGAAAATATTCACGTGGGAATAAAAACCGATGTTCACGCGGGACGATGGTAATTCTCTAAAATATTATGCTTTCGTCAGGTCGTAAGCGAATGTGGCTATTTTTTCATACATGTATTCCTCGAGGGTCTGCAGCGGCCATGTGTATGGATGTTCTTCCCTTTCGCTTTGGCGCCCAAACGGACGTTAAGTCCCGTGTTCCCCCTTGATAGATGACCAGTGGCGGACAATAGGCGTATGTAGATGACGACAGATGCAGGTGCGTCCATGGGAATATATCCGCTCAAGCGATCTGAATCTCTTGTGTTTTTTCCTTCTTAGCATTCCCTGCCTTCCCCTGGAGGGCTCACCATGTCCCTGTAAAAAGGCTTCGGCGCATGGACAAAAGGGGTGTTGGTTGACGGGGTTTGTTTGTTTTTTCGGCCACGCTGTAAACAGGCATCCATTATAGATGAAGTCCATTTCCATTTGGATGATGTAAATGCATCCATCCTTCGGCATGAATTGATGTATGTATTTATGTATGATATTTCCCAGCTGTCTTGAGAGACGATGTGCTGTATACATTTGCTGACGGTTGTCCGTCAGTCTTGTTTTGTTTTGTTTTCCCTGTGGGGGAGAACAAGTACAAGAAAAACGATCTTGGCGTTCTGGCTGTTGTTTTCCTCCCTCCCTCAATTCGTTCCTTATCTGTTTAAGTTTGTATAGTTGGCAGTACCGTCATTTGGTTTGCGATGTTTTGTTGTATTCCTCCTTTTTTTTCTTTCCAGGTTGAGCATAAGCAACGATAAGTTAAAAATTATACAGTACTTCGTATCTTTTTATCTTTCTTTTTTTTCCCTACAGTGAAATATAGGAATTTTTTTTTTATCTTCCTCTTATTTTATATTTAAAAATCTTCTGATCCAAATTTGGCTGAATCTTTGAATTGTGAAAGGTATTTGAAACTTTAACTCGACTTTAAAATTAATAGATTGAATATTGAGTTTTAAATGATATAACTTTTAGTATTTATGCAAATTTTATAAATTTAATTTGCGGAAAACAGTTTAAATTAGACTCAAAGTTTTTCATCAATTATTTATAAGATGATTAATCGATTATTAATTAAATCTGTTTTATGAAACTTGATATTTTTTCCCCCTTGTAGAACTTCTTTCTCCTTTTTCCTCTCCAAACAATTTCAACAATGAAAATGAAAATGAAACTTTAAGGAAATAAAAATTTTATAGTGCCTCAAAAGACTAAAAAACATTTATAAAGAAAGAAAAATGTACCCGTTTTGCGTAAATAATTCACTTTTCTTGAATAACAAATTTAAGAGTGTTATATTTTAAAATGATTATGTTATATTTTAAAATTCATGTTTTTGAAACTAAAATAAGGATTTAGGAGTATTTATTGATATTTTTATGGTGGCTTGAAATTAAGGTTATAGTGAGACGATTGTATAAATTATGAGTAATAATGATTTATATATATATATATATATATATATGCATTTTTTAAAAGGTTATAAAGGTTCTTTTAGTTATTTAATTTTCAGTATTCCTTTTCACTGTTTTATAATAAAATTAAATATTTTATAAATTAATAAAATATTTGTAGAAAATTATAAATTTCTATCTTCACATTATAATAAAATTGTTAGTATTTTTTCGGGAATTAAAATTGAAAATGAGTATTTACTACCTATAATTTGTTTCGTTATAATAAAATTAATGCGGATATATAACTTTAACTAAAACGAATAGTTTTTGTTTTATTTAGTGTACCTAATTGCTAAATAACTATTTCTGAAATGATCTGCAAGTTTATTTAACTAATAAATCACATAACTGAGTTTAGTCTTTTTTTTTTTTTCGTTTCTATTTTATCTTCCGTTTCGTGATCATGACCTTTAACTATCTTTATTTTCATTATTTACTCTCTCAGCTTTTTTGCCGTATAAGGTTTCTGCAGTCTCGATGCCTTTTGTGGTCCAAACTGGAGTTTTTCTCTCGCCGAGTAACTGAAATTCTCCTTTAATTTTCAAACCATTAGGTAATGTAAATATTCCCTCTCCTTCAGGCTGTAATGAAAGAAAAAACACATTAATAATTAAAAGAGTTTAGTTTCAAAATGATAGAAAGTCTTTTGCTTGCACTTGTAAAGTAAAACTCCCATCAAAAATGAATGCTTAGCAAATGAAGAAACAGCATTTAAATTATGGTATTAATCAAAAGAAACCCCATTATTTGGTGGTAACTGAATGTAGTATATATACTTATTTATAAGTAAATGGTAATTGTTGAAAACTAATATTGAGTTATTCTAAAACAATAAAAATATAATGCATCTTCAAATTCTTGTATTTTTTCTTTTTAAATTTTTAAAAAATTCTATCCAATTTCATCAGTTATTTAAATTTAACTCATATGAAATTTTACTTGAAACTTTGAATTCTTTGCGAAATATTAAATTTTTTGTGCCATTTTGAAGTACAAACATTATTTTTTCGTTTAAATGTAAAATGAAAATGTATCTGACAAGTAATTAGTATACGCCTTATTAGTAGTTGTTTTAAACCTGTCTGCATAGTTTAAATATTGATGTAAATAAATGTTTGTATATACTTGTGACTTTTAATATGTTGTATCTTTAAAAGTTAGAGACAATTATATGCAAATTTTTAGCCTTAACATGTTTAAAAAGCAAAAATTTTTATTTAACATTCATTACTGACAAAAAATGATAATAAGTTTATAAAAATATTTTATGTTAAAAGTTTTAATTGTTAAGTTGTTAAAGTTTTTTTTTGTTAAATATTTTATGTTTAAAAATATTTTATGTTAAAAGTATTTGACTGATTCGAATAGAGATATTTACTATAACAAAATATGCCACTCTATCATATATAAAGTAAAATATATATGAGACAGTGAACAGAATACAATATTAGCATTGTAGTATATGTCTGTTTGCTTGGCTTCATTGTAATGACGTTGTGCAAATATACCTTTGTTAGTTACAAAATTAAAGAACTTTTCATGGTATATAAATGGGAATGATAATAAAAGAAATATGTGTCCGCTCACTTTTCCATTCGTGAAGTTTCCTGAATACTGGATATTGTTCATGAGCACAAATATTGGGCCGTTCAGCTGACCATTAAAGAAATTTCCGCGATAGTAATATTTTCTTTTCTCATCACAATATAAACCAAATCCATGCCTTTCATCCAAAGACCACATTCCATCATAGGTATCACCGTTTGGATAATAGTATCGTCCGTAGCCATGTTTTTTATTTTCCCACCATTCACCTAAAGTTAAGTTTGAAGATATTAAATATTAGGAGTAAAAAGGAGGAAGGAGTATTAAGGAGTGGAACTAAAAATTTCATTTTTTATCCTAAAATTATGTGTAAAAAAAGCTGTAATTTTTTAAAAGGGAAGTTTGTTCTTGAATGTAGATCTTTTATATCCATTATTTAAATGATGATAAAAAAAATGTTTTTGTTTCATTTTAATCGATTTTGTGCAAAAAAAAAAAAAAATACTTAGCCATTTAAATTATTAGTTTAAATTATTTTCTGATTATTTGTAAAAATTTCTGAGGTATTTATTTATTCTCTTCATGATAGACAACAGCATTTTTACTCTTTTCTTTTTAACAGTAAATATTCTGCGTATATTTCGGAAAGATTCTTTTTCAGCGTGCATATGTGAAGGAAATATGCTATAAAGTCATATATTGTTATAAAAATAACTTAGATATGTACATCCCAGAAATTTTTTTAAATGTAAGTGGTAAAAATGTACATTACGACACATTTAAGGGCAGAATTCGCTAGCTTTTTGAAAAAAAACTAATCCGAATTATCTTGGGCACATTCCATTACAATTTAAGATTTTCATTTTTCATGAACCTTCTTTTAAAATCTTTTTTTTTTTTTTTATTAAGATAACTCTATAATCGTAGTTTCTTATCAGAATCTATAATTTTGCTTCTGTTAAAATCACAGTAAAAATTTTCGGCAAAAAATCAACTTAATGGAAAATTTGGAGTCGTGGTTTTTATAGCAAAACCAGTTACGCAGAATCCTTATCTAAAAATTCTTGAATTTTTTAATGCACTAAAAACTTTATTAAGAGAACATTAAATATGTTTCTGATGTGTTATGTACGTTGGGAGAAAATGCCATTGCTGTTTTTTAACCTTACAATTATAACAAATTTCTTTACATTAGAACTTATTGAAGTTGTAACATATTAAAAACACAAATGTTTCTTTCTTGAATACTCTGTTGAGTTTGTCTTTATTCTTCATTTTAAACTTCATGAATAAAAAGAAAATGCTAATCCATATTTTATATTCTTTCTGAATGTTTTTGCAAATATAGTTATAATATATTTTTTTTAAATGTTTGAGATCCTAGTATTGCAGTAACTTATTTTGTCAGCATTATTTCAACAAACAAAAAGGGCTTAAATTTTATTTCTTATATTTTTATGATTGCCAAATATAAGCTGTTTAATTCTATTGAATTTTAAAATTTCAATTTTAGACATGCTATAGGATGATTATAGTTCCCAAATTAGGTATATATCTAGAATATTAAATACTTTTATTTTGCTAATTTATTCAATTTAAACAATCTGTAATTTTTGTATAAAAAAATATCAACTGTTAATATTAACTTGTATGCTCTATTTTGAGATTTGAAATTTTTTGTGATCATTTTGCGAAAAATATTTGTTTTCCAACATGAGATTACTCCCCCCCCCCATAGAATATCACTCCAATCTAGTCTTACCGTTGATAGTTATTAATATTCGATACAGTAACTGATTTTTCTTGCGTGATAAGGACGATATATGTGTCATATGATATCTCAGATAAGCATTAACGACTTTTTTAGAAATTTTCTGAGCATATCGTTCCATTGTTTTGGAGGCAATAGTGCTTTGTAATTTTCGTATTCTCAATCTTTTTGTCTGCTTGAATTCTAATGGGCTTAAAAAATGGTTAATGGTCGATTAATCTTTCAATATGTTGAGCATTGCGCATCAACGAGCAAAAAACTGCCGTAAAATCTGGCGAATATCGCGCACCTATATTTTCAAGATGAATTTTTTAGTTTTTAGTATTCGCCGCATAACCCCGCCTTCTTTTTTTATGAAGAAACCTAAAATGTATGTATGCAATGCTCTTATGTTTTTAAGTAACTTATTCGAGGTATTATTCCAAGCTTTAGGGAAAAAAAAAATAGTATTCTTTGCGAACTATACCCTTTTAAGTTCATTATAAGTATATCATTTCTTTTAAATAAATAGTATTTCGATATATATATATATATATATGCCTAATTTTTGTAAGGTCATCTCTTTTTTTATTTTTAAAGCTATCGTTTTTATACCCGGCGTTTAACTCGCACTCGTAAATTTCGATCTTATTTTCTGTGTTAAAAGTGCGCGTTATACACCGGATTTTACGGCAATTATAATTAAGAGGAAATTGTTTGTGATTCTCTTTCTCGAATCTGATTAATAGACTGTGCCATTGGGGTAGGTTTCTATCTACACTAAAAAAGTTAGATGTAATAAAAAAAAAAATTTCTTCAAAATTTATGTCCAGGTGTATTTTTTTCTCTTACATATTCATAACAAATTGCAATCTTATTTTCACTGATATTAATGAATAAAATTACATTTTTACTTTAACAGATGGTGATATTAACTGTACCCTTACTGTGTATTACATGCCAAGGCATTTCTTTCATTAAAATTGGAGATTAATTTTTTGGAAAAGTTTACTTACATATTTTGTAACAATCATCCATATAACGGAACTACATAGAGAATGGGATTATAAATGAACGAGCAGACTATTATTAGAACCATGAAATTTTTAAAACTAATCTTAATTGCATACTTCTAAAAATAAAATAAAATTATAGGTTTGTTGAGATGTATAAAAATAGTTCATAATTGATTAGGAAGTTTATGCCATACCATCATAACCGCTTCCATCTGGATATATGAATTTCCCTGATCCATGTTTCAAGCCCTTTCTCCAATATCCTGTATATCGTGCTCCAGATAGAAAGTAGTATGATCCATATCCATGCCTTTGACCTTTTTGTCTTTCACCTTCATAAAATCCATTCTCTTCGATATCGTTATCTTCTTCCTAAAAGAAAATAATTTTAGAAATATTTAAGTAATTTTAAGTTAGTTATCGTTAGCACACGACATGCAGTATTTACCTTGAAGGAGTGGTAAATGTACCTTGGGTGAAAACTATGCTATTGTTTTATGATATAAAAAATTGCTATTACTATTGCCAATGCAACATTGGGTTAAATATTCTGTTTGAAAAGAAGACTTTAAAACTTTAAGGATTATTGAATTTTTAATTAAGCTTCCTTGCTTAAATGTATTGTTGAACCCAATAAACTGAATAAGAAAAAGAAGATTACTTTTATGTTTAAAATATGTATGATTTCTTCACATGTATTATTGTTTGCTATTTGAGTTCCTTTGTGTAATTTTAATCGCTATCTTTATTTTACAGTATATTTAAATTCATTTGAATCATTTTATTTCGTTTAAATTATTATCATTTAATAAAATTTTTATGAAATACCTGTAAGCGTAGTAAATCAATTAGAAAATATTCCTATTTCCATTGAGATACTTGTTAGCAATATGAGTATTATATAAAAAAAGCTATTAAACTGTTTTGAATAAATGGATGGCAATATTTTCTTTTGAATTACGCGCGTTATACATATTTAAAATTTAATTACAATAAATTAGTTGTAATAAAATTAAATAAATTTATTTCGTAAAAATATAAATGATTGTTCAAAATTATTAAATGCTGAATTAAAAAAAATAATTTTGTTTATTGAAAGTAATTGAAACCTTGTGTATTAATACTTATTTAAAAGCGCGTTGTTTCCGACACTTTTTACCTACCTTAACTGTGACTGAGCACGCGATATTTTCCTGCGCTTCTTACAATTGCAACTTCGCAACCCCGCGAACTAGAGCGTTATTCGTGTAAACAGGAAACGAACTGACTCAATGTCTGTTCGCCTCCGTCAAAGGACATAAACTTCGTAAAATACACAATTTTTGCTTTAAAAAATTTTAAGAGTTTATGCTTATAATTCTCAAAAAAAAAAAAAAAAATATTTTGAGCGTTTAATTTGATACTATTTAGTAGACTAAGTTGTCTAGGTAAAACCGAATCTGTTCTCCGTAAGCATCGTTCTCTAATCTATTACAAATTGTGGTTTAATTAATTTTTTTCTTTAAATATATTTTGGAAGAAAATTAAAATTGTTTCACAAACTATAAAGCTCCTAAGTTACGAAAATTAACTTTTCTGATCAGAAATCTCAAACTCAATTCTTCAGGGACTGCAGAATAGAGAAGTTGATCATTAAATTTGCATTTGGGGAAAATCTATAGTAAAATTGCCATTTATCCAAAATTATTCATTTATGCATCCACAATTTATTTATTAATTTATTTACTCTGTTGAGACATACAAGAAGAATGTACAGGAGAGGAGAAATTGTCAGGATTGATGCTTATTTTATCTATAATATTTTATGATAAAGTAATATTCTCACTTAGTTTCCCTATCTGAGACTTATGCATGAATTTGAATAAACTTTCCTGGATATAATGGTTGCTATGAAAAACGAAATTCAGTTTTGTATTTCATCCAAATTAATCTTGAAAATTCCTAACTATATATTTATGTAGCATTATTTATAATACACATTAGTAACGTTACATAAAATTATTTGAGATATATCGATGCCGTTCAACAAATCTTATAAGTGTCCTTTAATGTTTTGTGTGTTATATTAAAGTAATTTTGAGAATATTGTTAAAATCCAAAAAAATATGGTTTGATCTTTTTTTTTTTTGTTTTAAACCAAATTATTATTGATAGTCTCATTTGTTTTTCATACATTTTTCAAGTCTTGCATTTTAGATCAAAATAATTTTGAAAACTGATCCTTAAAAAATTAAGAATATTCAATATTTAAAATTTACCTCTGACATTTTTTGCTGAAACTTTCGTGAAATCTTATTTAAAAGTAAATGATTTAAAACTTCATAGAAATTTGATTTTTTGTAATATTCTGAATGCTCCGTGAATATAATTTTGTTTTTACAGTTTGTTTGGAATCGAAATGTACTGAACTGCTTTCTTAACAAATGTTTATCTTTCATTGTTCTACAGAAACCTGATTAGCAATTCATTGTTATTAATGCTTACAATAATGCAACGATTTTCATTTTATTGTTTAAAAGTACAATAAATATTTTTAATTGTTTATAAGTTAGCTGACGAAGCTCGACTTCCATGATTGCAAGTAAAAAAAATGTTTTATAACATTTATTTAAGATTAATGTGCTTTTGAGATAAAGCTCAAGGTGTTAACAAGTTTTTGTTCTTAATTTTTCCAAATTAACTCGAAAACTGAATTTTTCATTTAAATTTTTATATATTGTGATGTTAATCCTTTAAATAGATTTTAGGAAAAGATTTTATTGATTTTTTAAATATTTATTGATCTAATATATATTTTGTAGTTTATACAAGATTTTATATACGTTTTGTATAAACATCCAACTAATATTACATTTATTTTGATTTTATCCAAATCATATATGAGTTGTTTTTTAAAATGTTAGTTTAATATAATTACACATACAAAACAAGATTTAGTTTTAATAATGCGTTATTTGCTATTAAATAATGATTAAAAATCTTGAATATTTTGTTTATAAAATTTGCGCGGGTATAACATTGTGATTTTTAAATTAATTTTTTTTAGACTTAGCTTATTTCATTACTTTTTTCCTTTTTTCTATTGTTATTATCTTTGCTGCTGTTGCTTCTGATAATGTGTTTCATCATCTTTATTTATACCGTAAGCTTGCATTTTGTGATAGATATGTGTCTGTGGTATCCATTACATGACCTTGTAAAAATAACTGCTGATAATTTTTCATATTAAATCTGTTTCCTATTTATTTTAAACTACTATTACCCACGTGCGCTTAGCATTCTTAAGAATATAACTTTAGAACAAACTTATCATGTGAGTAAATAAGATTTCCATTTTTCTATGCAATAAATAATTCTCATGCTTTTTTTTGTTTTTTTTTGTTTTTGTTTTTTAATCACTGATGCACGAAACCAAAATGACTTTATTTATAAACCGAACTTTGTTGTTATTTTTTTATATCACGGATCTTTTTTATATGCATTATTATTTTTTTTACTGCTACTGTCAAGTGGTATCCTTCCTCGCCTGTTGATTTGAATATGAAAATCACGACTGCTTTCATTCATGTCACGCGATCACGCAGAGTTACCTTCCGTTTTTTTCATTGAACATTGTAACGAACAAAAACAACTTGAGTGTGCGGAGGGGGCATGGCAAAAAAAAAGTGATTGCTGAGATAAGCAAAGAGAATATAATTAAAAAAAATGACGGAACAAAAAAAAAGTCAGTGTCATGCCCTTATGGCTTGGGAATTTGCATGCTTACCATTGTTCTTTTATTACTTATTCATGAACATACTTCCGTACAAAATGGCTGTGATAGGCAAGCTAACAGGACATAAAGCGAATTTCAATTTAAGGAGAAAAGTTACATTTTATATCTATTGTTTATTGACCACATCTTTCATTCTCTCTTATAAAAGAAGAATAAATAATTTTCTCTGTCTCCAGATTAAATCCCTGAAGTTTTAATTGCGAAATATAAGGACCGATAAAAATATAAAAATAACTTATTTTATATTCTAAAAATGTGTAAAGAATATACTTTTTAATAAAACATAGGCTCGCGCGATGAGAAATAACTTTTTGCATGAAATTGTAATGTAGCTTTGTTTATTTATAAGTTATGCATCGTTTCACATAAAGCACAATTCTTCACTTTTCTAGAATGAAAATATATAGAATATGAATGAAAATATATAGGATATCAAGAGAGTAAGTATTCTTAAATCATACACATTGATCTCTGGAATTGTGATCTTTGTCGTATTTTTAAGAAGAAAGTCTGATGCAATTTATTTCAGTAATATATTGTATTTGCCTTTCATAAAATTATTAAACTCTTATTCTTATTGACTGAAAAAATCTCAAGTACTTTATTTTAAAATTATTTCTTTGAAACATCATTAATCTTTATCTCATAAACTGTTCAATGACAAGCTTAAAGATATTTTTAGCCGATTTCATTTATTAGTGATTATGCATACACACACAGTTAGTTGCACAAGCCATTGTTGCCCTTGAGTTTCTTTATAGTTTTCACTATAGAAGACAAAGCTATTATATATATTTGCTACTGTGATGTACATAATATGTACTTCATAGTAGGACATTTTCCAAAATAACCATCCAAGAGACAGAAACAAATTAACTAACATACTGCGGTAAATGAAAATATACAATATACGAAAAAGGACTTTTTTGAAAGGGTCAAACATTCAATACCGTATTTAACTTATTATTTGTATTATTATAACCGAAGTTAATTTGCTGTATTAACTTAAAATTAGCAAAGCAATTATTAAAGGATAACTTTTCTAAAGCAGAATAACTGAAAAAGTTTTAAGATATTTTTTCTATGTTTATTTTTCTTCCGTGTTTTTTCCTTGTTTTATTATAATAAAAACAATTATCTTTTTATAATTAAAATGCAGTAAATAGTTTATTAATAAATTCTATGCATTATATTGAGGATTAAATCTAATGGATAAAACCAAAATTCCGAAATAAAATACTAAACACGGTCTTAAAATTCTAGAAAATATTTAAATTATTCGCATAAACAGTTTTTGATCTAAATTTACAAAAAAAGTTCACGTAAAGTTGTAAAAAAAGTAAAATTTTAAAGGATATTATTAATGTATTACCTTAAGGAATTATTTTTTGGTAAAAATTATTGTATGTTTTATTCAATGAACGATTTTTGGTCAGAGACTCTCTACTAAAAGTTACATAATTTTCATTTATTAAACTAAATTTATCTTACTTGTTCCATATTTTTATTAAATTTAATGCAATTAACATTTAAAATATTTTTAAACATTATGTAACTGTATGGCATTACTATAATTCCTGTGATATTAGTTAATTTCGTTAAAAGTTTTTTAATGTAAAATAGTAGATTTGCAGTTATTGAAATTTTTCTGATTATACTTTCAAGATCTATGATTCTTTTTATTTAAGCCAGTGATTCTCAAACTGGGGGGCGCGCCCCTCTTGGGGGCGTGATAACCCTACGTGGGTGCTCATGGGGGGGGGCGAGCACATCGAAAAGTCGTAAGTGAAAGATTATTTAAAAAATTATTAATTTACTGAAAGGAAGCAAAACGAGAAATATGTACATTCTGGCATAATAAAAAATAAAATACACTTTTACACTGGTATATTATACTTATAAATGTATCAGTACTGTACAATGTATTTTATACTTAATTTATTAATAGTAATTTAAGAACAGGTTTAATAGTTACTAGTGACTCCAATGAGCTTGTCTTGGAGAACAAAGTTTTTCAAAGGAAGGTGTAATGTTAGATATTGATACTCTTAGTTTCTTTTTTTCCATGTTTAGCTGAAATCTATACTTTATCTTTAATGCAGGCATAACAGTAAATTTATGTATGGTGGTATGTTCAAAATGTAGAATTGGGTTTTAAAAATGAATGGATAAGGAAATTAATAGTTAATTTAATTAAAAATTATTTTGCAATCTATTCCAATTTAAAAAATAGAAAGAAAAAGCAACATTTAAAATATTCATTACTTATAAGTAACATGTACAAAATTTAATGCTGATTTTGATAATTTGTACGATTTATAAATAAGATCGTATATTGTATCTTAAGCATCAAAGTACATAACTATTACATCCAATACATTGTTATCGTAAAAGAAGGGGGCGCGATGAAAATTAAGATTGAAAATTGGGTCGCAAGTATTGAAAGTTTGAGAAGCTCTGCTTTAAGCATCATAAAAAAATATTGTTATCATAAGATTTGTGCAAAGGCCAATTCGAATATATACTTTTAAATTTAAAGTATATAGAAGTCCATGCACTTTATATTGTTAATAATTTTTTTTATTCGATTTGTATTTTGAAAAATTAGCATTTATGTTTTTTTACATTAATGACTTTCTTCTTAATTTGTCTAAGGTTTGAAATTAATTATAAGGAAAATTGCGAAACTTAATTTTTATTTTGAAAGTTTAAGGATAGTGGTATTCTTAACGAGTATAGATATGTTTTTAACTGATAAACATAACATTTATAAACTTTAAATGTAAAAGATAAAGAATCTTAAAAAAAATGAAATAAATCTAGAATTATAGGTATATTTCTAAACAACTGGGACGAATTTTTCAACGCATTAATTGCCATCCTAATTTTATACAGTTTTAAAATATATACAGTCTTGACCCAATTTTGAAATAAATATTTAAAAAAAAGTACAAAACTACCCTAGTTTAAACTAATTTTCTGGTGTGCTTTTGAAGCTAAAATCTTTGTTATTCTTTTCTAGTACTTTTATTTTGTTTTTTAGAAGGCATAATTGCTTTCCACATCAGATAATTTTAACTCCAGCTGAAATAAATGATATATAATGATATATATGAATCGAATTTGTTATTGAATATAAACATAAAACATAATTAGACTGCTATAGACAGACTCTTCCATTTTCTTGGGTGTTTTAAAAGGCAGTTCGGATATCTATTTATTTTTGTTCCATAAATAGAAGGAATAATGACTAATAGAGCAATTTAATTAATAATGATTAATAAAACATAGTATATTATTAAAAACAAAATAAAACGAATAAGAAAATTTAAAAGTGGAGTTTTACTAATAAATATGTATTATATGGATATATTCGATTAATTAATTGAAATCAATATTTCACAAACTTAAATTACTTTTTCCAGATTTTACTAAATATTTTAAAACAAATGATCTCGTAAAATTTTAATTGTAATTAATTGGAATGCGCGAAAAAATAGAAAAATATTGTTATGTTGTTTATAATTAATATGAATTAGGAAATTTCTGACATCTGTTTTTTTCAATTTCTGCATTATTTTAACGCATGATCTAAATTTTACAGATCCTATTTGCGATAATATAGAAAATGGCAGACTCAAGAAAATCCCACATTTTTTTTAACTCTTATTCTCTTTCTTCTGTCTATTGTGCTAAGATTGATTAATTTGGGAAATAGTACAATGTATATTCTCTGATTGACGGTGGATAATTTCATAAATAGCCCCTTTATCATCTCCTACCCCTGATATTTTTAAAACTGATTTTTTTAGCTTACGTCCTTGCTTTTGAATAGAGGAAGACGTAATTCATTGTTAGTTTAAAGTTTTTGTTTCCACCTGCTTAATGAGAAATCATCCCTATTCGGGGCCACTCTTTTCTTCTATACAGAATAATAATTATTCTGAGGCGTTGGGCCTTTTTTTCCTTCCCCTTTGTTTTTATGATATTTTTTTCTCCCATTCTCTTCTTTTCCCCACCGGTCGTGCAAGACGACATTTCTTTTTTTTTCTCTATTTGATTTATTTTCATTTTTTTCCTTCCCACTGTTCCCATTTTGCGAAAGGAACCGAGAAAAAACAAAGAGAAAAAAAGGGGAAAAAATAAGGGGGGGGAAGGCCTTACCCCCAGCGTCCCTCGCTCCTTCTCCTCCCCCGAGAGCAGGAGAAAAAAAGAACGCTGAGAAACTTTGCATGTCGGTTCTGTGTCCCGGGGCAATGGATTAATTGGACAGGTTTGGCTGACCAAACTCCCCATTGCAGGGCCTCCCCTGCTAGCGTGCATACATACATACATGCATTCTGAGTGGATCGTCTTTTGACTTCCACTTCATTCAACACGTTGGAAAAGTCACTAGGAGAATGAACAGCCCCGTTCGTGTTAGCTCGCTCTAATTTGTCAGTTTGTTTTTTTCATTCCATTCGCGTTTGCTGAAAGCAATGTCGTTTCTGTCTTATTGGGTGAACTGTTCATAGTTTTTTTGTCGACTGTGGATGTACTGGCCTGGACGAACACGTGAGCCCTTCGTTTGGGACTTCCACAAGGCGGTCAAAGGTAAGTTAGTTCCTTTTTTTACCTCGAGTCATAGTCACTACCATTCGGTTTGCTCTCCGTTTGAGTTTGCCGCTGAATGACCTGTTGCTATCAGACCAATCTGACTTATCAGGTATATAAAGGGGTTTTATGTTTGTCCACGGACCAATCACGGTGGAGCGTGTGTTTTGGGGGCGTTTGTTTTAGTTTCGAAATACACGTCTATTTCCTCTTAGATTTTCACTTAAATCTTTTATATTTTCAATTTTTTTTCTATTTCTCCCACATCCCCTAAATCTTTTAAAAGGAGTTTCGTAAGACAATTGACTGTTTCTCGCTGATGAAAGCACTACTCACCCAAAGTGCTCTTGATTTTTTTTTTTTTAATTTCATAAGTTTTAAACTATAGAAAGGAATGGACATACTTTCAACTATAAAACTTTAAGTCCACTAAATAATTAATATATTTAACATTATTGTTAACGCATAAAAATGTGCAGCTTAATGGGGGGGAAAGTAAATTAGTAATTAAAAGTCTAATATAGTGCTTAAAGAAGAAATTCAAAGTAAAGAGCAAGTGGTTATAATATTTCGATTCCTAACTGTTCTATGTGAACAATTAGTTTAGTTTCTTAAAATTACGCAATTCTATCTTTTTATACTTTTTATATCAAGAATGTCTTTTAGGGTTGAATAGTTTTATTTAACAGAAAAATCATATTGAAAAAGAATTATATTTATTGTTTTTTGTTTGCTCTTAATTTAATTTTTTTCTTAAAATATTTATTATTTACTTAGTTTTTGCTATTGGGAAAGATATATAAGATCAACTAAATGTATATATTCAAGCAAAACATCACATTTCAAACATAAATATTGACAAGCCTTATCTTTATCTAATATAAATAATATTCTAATATATGATTAATTTTCTATATTTTGTAGCTTTTTCCTCTGAAAATGAATATTTCCCCCCATTATTAAACTTTCTGTATCCAAAGCCATATTAAAATAACGTTCTAGCCATTTTTGTTTAAATTAGAAAATTAGTTTTGTATCAACGTATGTGAGAACAGATACATTAAACTCTTTAAACAGTTTAATGCTTTAAATATAGAATAAATTAGTATTTTTCTTATATGGAATATAAATATACTATTCTGCAGTATCGTTATATCTGTGTAGTTATTTAAATTCCTTTTTGAATCAATTAATAAATACATTATTGATTTGGATTGCTTTTTCAGAAAACCATTTAATGTGATTTTTCTTATAATATATAAATAAATATAATTTTTAGAGGTTGAACTAAGTCTATATTATTCATTCTTGGACATCCACAAATTATATATGTAGCTTTTCCTTACTTTAAAAAAATATTAAAATTCTATTCTTTTGAATTATTTCCTAATAATTTATTCTTATTTTTGATTATAGGAATTATAAAAATTTCTACACAAGCTTTATATATTTTAAGAATAAAAATTAACAAATGCTTACTATAAAGATTCAAAGCATACTAACAGCATACTAACTGAACATGCGTGTAGAAAATGTTGCTAAATTATTTTTCTCATTAAATCGGTTTATTATAATGCTGATACCAATGCATTAAAAATTTAGATTTTTAAGAAATGAATCGTACTATTTTTAATTACTTTTCACCAGATATTATTATCATGTTTATAATCTGGCTATAAAATTAATATTTTAATCACACAAAATTAAAAAAAAGCAACTAATATAATTATTTCAATCCTTCTGATGAATATTGTTTCTATCAAAAAGAAAGAAAATATATATATATATATATATATATTTCAATGCATTCAAATCTAAACTATGTGAACAAAACATGGCACTTAGGTGCAATTTTTATGAAAATCTATAGAATTATATATTTGTAGCAAATATTTATATACTGACCCTAACAATTTAATTTCTTATTTACTATTTTACTCTACCATTTTTTTTATCCATACTTCTTTTGAAAATTGAATCATATAATAATTTAGATTAATTACTCTTATATATATGTATGTGTAATTTATGTATGTAATAAAATTATTTCTCAAATATACATGTTTGCCATTTGAAATAAGAGTATGTTATATATATAATACATAGAAACACACATCGATCTCCAAAGGTTAAGATACCACCATTAAATTCCGAAGTTCACCATCAAGAAATATAGTAACAATAAAATTCTGAATTTATATGAATGATAGGAACAAACTTCAAAAAACTTGTGGAAAAAAAATAATAGTCACCACTTTTGGTTTGGAGAAATAGACACATACAGAAGCGAGAGAAAATGTGCATAATCGAGCTTTCGCAACTTCAAATGTACGTTTTGTGTCTAATTGTTTGTCTTTAATAGTTGGTATATCCGCTGGCAATATCCAGAAGAGTCTAGAAATGTCTAAGGGAAGGTCGTTTACCCGATTCGTGCTAAGTTGGTGGTCTATGGTATCGAATGAATGGAAATATTGTCACAAACCAATGCTGCTGGATATCTTAATCTGTCTCGCACTGTGATCCAACGACTGTAGGATTGAATCTGAAGTTTTTCTGTGCCTAGAAGAGATGGAAGTCTACGAATTACAACACCTAAGGGAGGCTGTTTTTTTCGTTCTTTCGGCTTGAAGGATGTGAAAAATTACGATGCCTCTGCTCGTGGCAGATCTTGTTCTCGTTTCAGGAACAAGAATCTCTGCTACTCCGATGAGATGTTGCCTTCACAATAAAGATTTCTATGCAAAACGATCTGTTGTGTATATGCCCCCGAATCGACAACAGAGATATGTCCGTTTCTGTCGGACAGGATTTCACGTTCTCTGGAACAAGACAGGAAAGGATGTCTGTATTCATAAAGAGGTCCATGTTCATTTTGAAGAGCGATGTAGGATATGTGTTGATTTGGAGTACATATAACAACGTACTAGATATAACCAATCTTAACATTGAAAAACACAGCTACAGAGAAGGTGGAATCATGGCTTGGGCAAATATCCTTCCCAGCGGTCACACTGCACTGTTTTGTTTTATGAAGAAACACTGACTGGTGCGAAATATCGGGATGACATCCTTCATCAATATCTGTGCCCATATACTGCTGTTACTGGTAATCAATTGATTCTGATGGATGATAATGCGCTGTCTCCCAGGACTATGCTTGTTGAGGACTATCTTAAGTGTATCACGGTCTTAAGGTAATGGAAAGGCCAGCTCACAGTCTCCAAACTTAAATCCATAGAGCCTATTTAGGATAATTTTGATAATCACGTTGCTGGCTTACGTCCTCCTCTATGGTCGTTATATGAGCGGAAAAGTGGGTTACTTCGTAGCTGGTCTTCGCTTCCCATTTGGGTGTTCGACAACTCGTTGGGTGCTCGTTGGTAGAATAGAAAGTTGATGCTACCGATGCATTGCAGTTTGAGTTGTACGCATTCCTTGTTAGAGTCCATTTTTGTACTGTTTCCACGACAATTTTCCACATAAAGCTGGAATGTAACCTCAATAAATTTTTCTTTCAAGAGTGCTTTTATTTTGTTGTAAAGCATGCTTGTTTAAAATTTATGCAAATTTCTGAGACGTATTCAATAAAAAACTAATTAGGGATAAGTTTTCCTTAAATTTCTTGTTTCTATGTTCATTACTCTTCAAATTGGTTGTACTTTAACTTTTGGAAGACAATGTGTGTGTTTATGTGTGTAATTCAGAGCATATTTTTATATTTAATTTATTTGTTTCTTAAACATTTATTTTTTTCTTGAGATCTCTATATCTTCATCGCATTTTGTTATAAATCTATGTATTTTGTTATTATTTCAATTTAATGTGCATTAAATCTGTAAAACATATTATGTCAGTAGTATTAAACATTTTTTTAAAGAGTTGATGAGTTAACAACTGAAAAATAAAAACTGCACAAACCTTTCTTTATAGCGTCTTTCGTTCTTTCTCTAATATTTGTATATTCTAGGAGAAACTTTTTAAATTTTATTTCATGTTCGTGTTAGATTAGTTTGGATAACATTTAAAAAATAAATTTAAGTAAACAAACTAAAATAGTTGTTTATGTTTTTGAAATTAACGTTTTTTAGCTTAAATTTTATTCAGTTTTTAAAAAAGTTAGGTTTGTAAATCCTATATTGCTCTTTGTTTTGTGCAGATATTTTTGTACATTTTTAACTCTTGTAAGCACGCCCCTCCCCCCTCATATTTGGAAATGTTTGTGAGGATTTGTTTCCCTTATTATCTTCTATTGTTTTATTATGATTTTTAAGGGATATAATTCTGCAGTTTGAGGAAAATACATTTTCTATTAATATCAATTTGTTTTATTCTAATATTCCTTATAAAATTTCATTTTGAATCGAGTCGTTCATTTATTGAATGTTTTACTTTAATTTTTTACAGTTAAGATTTTTATTTATTTTTTTTAATTTAATTTTATTTATTTATTTATTTATTTTTTTGCTGAAAAATTTCGATTATTTGATTTTTTGGCAAATGATAGTTCACATGATTGTTATTTACATTTATTTAACCTTTTTCCGAGTTTCTCCTACTTGGCTCTAACTTTAAAATAAGTTACTTAGTTTAAATATTTTTTGTTGCTGTGTGAGGAACAAATTAATCTTAATGGGGATATAAATATTTTTAAAAAGTAATATTAGAACCATTTTTTTTCTTTTTAAGTGTGCATGAAAAATAATGCTGTTTTATAATTTTCTTTATTTCAATTTAATTATGCTGCATTTACAATTTTTACATACAATTACAATGCGGCACGAAGTTTGTTGACGAGCTTAATGTTCTAATAAAATGAAAAGTGTGCACCGAAATACTTTGAAATTTTCTAGATATCTGAGCGATTGGGTCAAGAATTCATGTTCCTAATTACAAAATAACTTATCAAAAGGGAATAATAAACTATGGAAAAATCAAAATTACGCTATCACACGAAATTTATAAACAAAAACGAAATACAGTAAAATACGCTTAACGCGAAAACGCTTAAGGCGAAGCATCGGTTAACACGAAATAAAATGATGGTCCCGCCAAACTACTATGTATTTTCATACTTTTTTTAACACGAAGATTTCCCTTCTGAGAATGAACAAAATACGGAAAACACCAGCCGGATTGGACTATCTCATGGTATCATCGGAAGAATTCATTACAGCAGATGATTATGACAATGTGTGTACAGCCACAATTTTTATGGTAGATGAACACATTTTGGAGTTTGTTCAAAGCTCAAAAAAATATCTTTGATGTAGGTTCTGATGACGGAAAGGAATAATACAGCTCCTACTCCCACATCATCCGAAATGAGGAACATCATGAAATGTATGCGCAGTTGCTTAGACGCACATTCTCGAATAGTGAAATGAATAACAAATGGACGAAATCAAACAATTTTTTCACAATTTGATGCTATATAACAATGCAAAGAAAATATCTGATTATTTTCCAAAAACTTAATAAATGTTTTTCAAAAACTTTGAAAATTTTGTATTAAATATCTTTAAGTTCTTTTGAGTGTTTTTGCTTTATTGATATATTTCAGTCCCTTCTGTTTCGTGTTCAGCGATTTTCATTGTATTCCCTAAACATATATATACGGTCTTCGAATTTCGCACATAATTGGTTTTTGAAAGAGTTTGCAAAGAATGTTCAAAATTAAGGAGATGTAAAAAAAATACGCATCCACATAATTTGTTTTAAAGTGTTTGTTTATCAGTATTTTTATACATAAATATAGTTAAAGAGGCGTGTTCAAGAGTTAGTTGAATACCCTTTTTTTCTTGAGTAAAATTTCCATAAAATGCTGTGTCTCTCTCTCTGTCAATAGCCTTACATAACTTAGGCTTACGTTCTCCATTGAGATAACATACTTCATGATAATCAAAAACTTGTCAAGCTAACCGCATGAAGGCTTTATTCATATATTTACTTGTCAAAGTGTTGACGTTTTTGTTATTTTCTTTTTCACTTTCATTTTGTATTTCCTTGTTACTCAATTGCTTATCAATTAAGTGCTCATTTGAAAGCGGGACTGAGTGAGATTCAGTCAACTCATTAACATCTTCATTGTTGAAGTTCCAAGTTTAGTTCGTTCATTAGGCTATCAATTTCTACTGTGATAGTGTTCGGTGTTTCTTTAAAATTTATAAAATCATTCATTATTTGTGGACATAAGGCTGCCAGGAACCTCCCATTGTCTACCCTTTCATTTCAGCTCCCGAGTCTCCAATATCATTTAGGCGTCCTATGTATTATAATTCTTCCAAAACTCTATTTATGGTGACCCCTCTTTCCTGTAAGTAGCCTTGATGACCTTAGTTGTGTTTTTGACCTCATATAATATCCTTAAATGGAGCTATCACTGTTTAGTTCTTGGATAGTATGAGGCAAATAGTTTTTGGAGGAGAAGAAACATAGCATTTATTTCCGGGTATAAAACTTGTAGAGATTTTGGGTGTCCTGGAGCATTGTCTAATATTAATAATGCTTTAAGCTGTAAATTATTTTTAGTGTATTGTTTAACTGTTAGCCGGAAATGAAAAGTGAACCAATCTGTAAATGTTAACGCTGCAAATTAGAACATTTTTTTTTTTTTACTTTTAAATAACCGGTGGCAATTTTTTATCTTTCCCTTTCAATTCCCTAGGATTTTCTGCTTAGTGATTTAATATCAACAAAAAATATTTTAAGAAATTAGTTTTTAAAAATGTGTGAAAATTGAGGGCCATCAACAAGTTTTTTAATAAGTAATCAATGTATCCATTATATCTGAAGTCCGCGAATAGAAGTTTTTGATGACACATGTTGGAAAATTTCGGAAACGAATCTGAATCAGGCTTTTTGGATCCCTAATTTGAGCATATCTACCGCATAATATTGCTCCCTATTCTTGTAGATGTTCCTTTTCGGATTGAGATCTTGGCTGATTATTGGCTAGTTCATCACTATGATAGTCTCAGATCAAAAATATCTTTTTATCCAGAAAGGCCCGGTTGAGACTCACAATTTTACCAAACGGTAACAAATGTTCATTGAGAGTTTCTTGGTTCTTTTCTTAATTTTATATTTAGGAATTTTATTTATTGTAGCCAAAAACTCCACGTTTGTTTATTGTAGCTAAAAGCGAACTGTTACCTTATTGTGCTCTTTGAATATGTTCTTGAAGTTTTTCTTCAAATTTTGTTATAAAATGAGAACTTACTGGGTGATCCAATTTCTACACTAATCCATTCATCCCGATAATACGTTTGCTCTTTTGCCCGTTTTTCTCTCTCTCTCTCAGTCATGCTTTTTATTACATTATTTCAGAAATGGAATACGACATTTTTTTTAATGAACTGTAATTTGGTTATTCTTTTGCGTATGATATGTGGTATATATGTATATACCACAAAATTAATCTATATCAGAGATTAGGAGGCACAAATTGTCCATTTGAGCCATTCTTATAATATTCTATCCTCATTAAATGAGATTTTTCTCGCCATTATTGAGTAATACGCATTTTAACACAACATGCAACTGGACTGATTTGAAACAACTGATATATATTTAGAATATGGATTCTTCGTTGGCTTTCAGCTTCCACACTTGCACAACTTTTACAGGCGACAACTACTGAAATTTCGCCATTTTTATAACTCATAAAGTTATTCTATATAGTCTTGGAGAAGTTCTCGAAGTAAGTTTTATTTTACTTCGATGGCTTATTTTAATAATTTTTTTCATTTCTGTACTCTCAGAAATATATTATGCAATAAAATAATTTTAATAATTTTTACTATTTTGTGTTTTGAATAGCTTCTATTAATGAAAAAGGATTTAATAGAAAAATGTGACACACTTCAAGTAAAATATGACTTTCTATGAAAATTCATACTTGCGCGAAACTTATTTGTATTCTTAATTAAAATTAATGTTGCACATTTATTTAATGCTTAATTGCTTATTTCTTTAATCGAAAAGCATTTCATTCACAATTCAAAATCATTCACTTACATAAAAATAATTATTATCTCGTTAATTATATAAAACATTATTATGTAAATATGTGCGGATGTTTATATGGAATAAATTGTGCATCATTTATTTTATGAATTTGTTTATCTATATTTTGTACCAACATTGTAAAAAAAGATGAATCATTTCCGTTCTTCAACTATTATCTACACCCAAATGCTAGCAGTAGTATTTCCTGTAAAAATATAACAATCCTTTTTTCTTCGAAATAATGCTCACAAATAAGTATCAGTTTGGGTATGAGAAATTCAGTTGTGTGTGTGCAACAATTACATGTGTAGCCCAACCGTGCAAGAGCAGGCTGAGAACCTTATTCGCGGAACTCACTCTGGAAACAGCATCTCATTAGGCATAAGCTTTCTTCTGGTTGCCGGGCGCCTGTTTTAACTAATGCCTCCTTATAATGGCGTCATCGGCATAGAGCAGTCATTCCGCTACCCTGTTGGGGCCCCAAAATATGTAGGACGAGGAGGAATGTACGAGTTGTGTGTGTGATGAGTGAGCATCCATTTGCATCCAGTTTTCAGGCTGATACATTCTGCGGGGAAGGGTAAGTTCTCGGGTTATTACTCTTTTTCTCCCCCCTCGTGGAAACTTTCTCTCCCTTGTTTGGTAAATATGGTTCTGATATTTGTCAATAGTGAATGTGACATCAATGTAATTTTATGTAAAATCATGTGCAGAAATGGTTAAAAAAATATTGTTGAAAGGGATTTAATCTGCTGACACCATTTACAAAGATATAAATTAATGAATTATTGTTATTTGCTGAGTTTTCAAGCTGTTACATTAAAAATATTTTTGTATTTATTCTGGTAATATTAAATCATTGAAAGTCAACATTAAAGTTAAAGCAAAATTAAATTAGAAAATGTTTTTAATGTAAGAGTACTTTTTGTATGATAGGTTATCAGGGTAGCATTGGTATGTATATGATTGAAAGAAATAATATTTTTTTTTTCGTGATTGAAAATTTTCTTGTGAACTGGTAACCAATAAGATTTAAGTATTAGGGACTTAAACAGTAATAATTAATTAAATATTGCTTAATGTTAATTACTGAAATTTAAATTCAATCATGTAAAGTACTTGTCCTCTTTTTGAGTTTCAGGAGCTTTAAATTGAACTAAAATGATGTTTATCTTTTTAGAAATTAGAATTAACTCAGCGCGGTTGCTTGTTCTTTTTGGAAACGGACATTTCTTAAGCACCCTTATAATTATTCCGTGAAAGTCAATAAACGTGCAACAAGAAAATTTACAAGGTTCTTTCTTGATTCTTAAGGTATACCGGTGGCACACACAAGAGGGGTGTCCTGTGGGTCCGGACCCCCCCCCCAAAGCCCATGAGTTTTTTTTCGATTGATGATAATCCTATATATATTTGACGTAAAATTCGATCAAGTACGTGTAATTAATAATTTATTTCATTAATTAATGCTAATTATAAATTCAATAATTTATTTTTTACTGTTTTTTGTTTAAAAAAAATTGACAAAATCAGAGGAATTAATTGGTGTTGTCTTGAGGTATGATACGAGATGGGGGACTTTCGACCATAGACTGCCCCCTTGAAAAATTTTTGTGTGCGCTACTGAGGTATACAGTTAACTAATTTAACAATTAAAACGTTTGAATATTATGTGATGTTTATTAGAATTTAAAGCTATTAGAACTAAGTATTTGCTTTTATTCTCTTTACTCGGATATTGGATTCACTCTCACTACCATTTTTTTCTACATAACTTTTCTAAAATATAAACTTCAACTATTTGCTTTCTTTTGGTATATTTTACCCCTTGGGGGGGGGGGGAACCCATTGAAATATAACATCATGACCGAAATGTCAGTATCCAGTGAAAAAATTCTTATATACTATTCTTCGTATTGAAACGAAAAAGTAGGTCAAAATGAGCAAACATTTGGAAAAACTCCAAAACGAGCAAATTTAATTAAAAAAAAACGATTTTATATTACAAAAGAGCCAATGAAAATAGCAATCGGTATTTTGATTTGACTTTCAATAAAGCTTACATCACAGTACTTGTATTGCAAATGATAAAAAAAAAGAATAATTTCTGCTTCCATTGATTGTAAATTATTTTGTATCAGTCCGTTCAAAATCACAGCAGTTTTTCAGCATCTGCGACGAACGAACGAATAGAAATATTATATCACGATAAAAGTATTCACACCCATCGCAAAAATGCCTATAAACTGCTTCCTTTCTCAGCAATGACAAAGTAGACTGGGGAATGGACAAACGACTGGATCCATCTCCAAAATTATTCCTCCAGTTCTTGTGCATGGGTGTATGATTTCTCATCGCACACTAAATAACGCGCGAACATAAATATGGAGGAAGAAGAGATGGATATGGACGGACGAGATAAGCAGGAGTCGAGAAGAGTGAGTGAGAAAGATCTATATACATAAAAGATGGGATTCAGTCGAAGCGCTTCCAAACGGTCACTTGTCTGCCATGCATTTATGGATCAGAATTCTTCGAGGCCTTTCCCATTTTGCCATATATGGAAACAGGGGAGGGTGATACCTGAGCAGTTTGACTGCTAAAGGGGGATTGCAGCCATTTTTCGTGAATATGAAACGAGACCCAATAAAAGAAACTCCATAAAGTAGAAGGCATAAACCCATCTCAAAGTTTCTCGCCATAGCCATGACTATGTAATGCATGGAGAGTGCTCGCCCCTCTCCTCTAGCCATCTCCAACGGCTTCTTAGACCTACTTTCAGATCGCAGACTTGGTATTCATGTGCACTTCGTATGCTTCAACTTGGCGCTTTTATTCATAAAATCCAAATATGGAAGTCTGCTGATATCCCCAAGAAGTTGCATTTTGCAATGGGCCCTCTGTGCAAATAAAGAAAGAAAAAGGGCGCGGAGAAAATATCGTTCAATTTTCGAAGAAAGAAATGACATTGGCTGTTTCTTTGAAAACTAACCTACTTTGGTCCAACACCAGTAAACTAAGGATATTTGCTTTTGAAAGAGATGTCTACAAATGGCTTGATATAAATGAGAAATCATATTTAAAAACGTTTATCTAAATGCCAAATTGTACAGGTGTTTTTTATTTGCATATACTTTAAATAATTAAGAAAAGAAAACTTATTTTTAAATATTGAAAAAAGCTATAGGTATTAAAAATTATTGCAATAATGTGAAATAATTTTGCTTATAAATTAGATGTGTGTGAAATATTTCATATACAAAGTTTCAACGTTTTAAATTTTCAATAGTTTCTTAACTTTTTAATAAACCTTTTAATAATTTCAATTATTTGAAATTTTAAACGTATTACTTGTAACGATTGCTTGTATTTAACGAGTCCATGTATATATTAGTTTAGCAGACTCACTGACGGTTTTTGATTTTTAAAAATAAGCATGTGGTGTTTATGTGTGGTTGTTGTGTGTGTGTGTTTTTTTTTTCTCTTCTGAAAGTTATTTCCTTTTCAAATATTTGTTTTGACTTTTGACTTCTGTTTTGCCTTTTGATTTTTGTTTTGTCTTTCGGTTTTGTTTAAAATCGAAAGATAAAATAATTTATCTTCCGATTTTAAACAAAATCGAACTGTTTTATTTATGTTCTGTATTAAAAAGCTTAGATAAATGAGATTATAGTTTTTAAAATATGTTATTGAAATGTACATGCTTCGATATAGTTATGTTTTCATAACATGGAAAAGTATTGCCAAGGTATATTTTGCCTATTTAATTTATTTTGATAAAAAATAATACATACTTCTCTATATTGTTGCAAACACGAGGAAAAGTATTTATCATAGAATATTTTTTTTTATTAAAATAACTTCCTGTATGTATACTTGAATACATTGAGATACTTTCTTTTACACTTAAAAAGAAATTTAGACTTTTAATCGATTACTCATTAATCTGTTGTGTTTAGCTATTTATTATTTTCGAACAATAGAAGTTTTTTTTTAAGTTTTATTTTTTAACTTCTTTTATTTTACATTATCAAAAACTTTAAGGAATATAAATTTTTCAGTTTCTTTTTCCCTTTGCCTATATACATGATCGAGATTTTTCTGAAATAATATGTATGTTCATAATGTTGCGAAAGTTTTGTTGTCCAGTTAAATATTAATTCTGTAGTTCGAAAAGGTTATTATTTTCAAATTCTCGTACAAACATGTTTCGAGAATCTTTTGAAAAGAAGAAAATGCTTACGTGATTATTCTTTCAATATGTTGAAAGGTAAATTGTTGTGCGTGGTATTTTTCTTCTTTACACCTTAAAATGTATTCGAATATGCCTCTTTCTCCATAACCGCCCCTTAGATTTCAAGAAATCTTACCAAAAAATGTTTTCGTGTATATATGTATAAACTATGAATACACACGCTCAAAAAACCCTCCTTTTGCTGCTTTTAAAGGGGAAAAAATTCTCGAAATTGCACGTTGTGGGTGAAGATAGTTGAATTCAGTGCCTCTTTTTGCATTGGGTTGTATCGTACAGACACGCGAGACAGGCGATTTTGTATATTTTTACCCGGTTTCTTATTTTATTCGAGGCTCTTTTCTGGATTCTTGCTTTGGAAAGGAACAATTTCCATATTTTCCTCTTCTTTTCTCCATACTGGTATTCACATCTATCATTTCCATGGTTGTCCTAAGGGGTCAGCTCAAAAGAACATTCGATGATTTCCGCGTGTGGATTTGTTTCGATGAGGTCTCATCCAAGACTAATATTTTAAGAAAGCCCAACGAAACCGAGAAAAATTACCGTTTATTGTGTATGTCAAATTGGGATCTTTATATACAAAGTTTTAGAATTTGATTCTTAAACTATCCTGAATTTCTTTTTTACGTTAAAGTAATCAATTTATTGAATAAAAATGTAACAAATGTATTGCAGATTTACAAATGTAATTTTAAAGAAATCTTGCAATTTTATGAAATTTTGAGTTAAAAATTGATTTTTATCAAATAAAATAAATCTCTTCCAAAAGTTAATAAAACAATTTTTATTTAAAAAAAAAATGTTTGTGACAGAAGGAACGCAAATTATGAAAATGAAAGGAATTATAAGAGTAAACCACACACACACAGCAGTGCTAGTTTAAGTGAAGTTTATATGCTTACGTACATCGTATTTGCTTACATAGTTGCAATACATAGTCCACAAATAATACCTTTCCTGAGACATAATAAATTAGCAAACACTTAATTTTCAAACAATATTTTTGATTTCGGGTGGTTAAATTTTACCTCTGACTTTTTTAAAATTTAGTTATTCTAATATTTCAATTTCTTATCGAAAACTCCTTCATTCAGGTGTACTTCCTCCAAATTCATTTTTTATTTTGGGAGTTTTTATTAGGAATAAGAAATCAAAAGTTTATATATATTACTGAAAAGCTTAATTTTTTCCTTGGTAAAAATTAACTGAAATTTAACTGATGTGTTTCAAAGGTGGGATATATATATATATATATATATATGTAACGACTCACTTCCTTTTCTTTTTCCTCTTCCGACAATTTTTGTAAATAAAACCTTAAATATAAAATCAGAAAGGTTAAGTAATACTTTTTTTTAAAGTTAACTGATGATATATGTACATTCAGTAATTAGGTTAAATCATTGAGAGTTTGTTTTCCTCCATGTTATTTATAATCTGTTTGACTATCTCGTAGCAAACATATTGACAAAAATGGATAATTTATTTTCTGTTATAAATAAGAAAAGCTTCTTACTGTAGATTGTGAACGCTCCCGCTCTTACTTTGCTCTTTATATCCTCTTTCCTTTCATCCATCTTTCTCTTAACTCACATTTTAAGGTTCTTTACAATTCATATACTAGTAGCTGAAATCTTCTTACCCTTGAATTATTCTTTTCAAAATTCTAAACTACAGAAATGTATTCTTTCTCTTTTTCTCTCTCTTTAGATAGTGTTTTGTAGTTTTCTTTTGTTTCCTCTTTACTAAATAACTGGTTAGTTTTATCTAGAAAATTATTTATTTCTCTTGCTAATATTTATTTATTAATAGTACGAACTTCTTTTAATGATGCTATTTAAGTAATTTCTAATGGTACATATATTTTATGTGCTTTAATTTTACTATAAAGCATATCCTGAAGCTTAGAAACTCATTTTCCTACTATATGGGTCTTTCTTACGTTTCTGTACAAATGAAAACGCAATTTTTTATTGTTTTATTTGATGTATAGCTGGAAAACATTTGTAAAAGAAGTTTTATTTTGTATTGTGTCAACATTGCAGCTTATGCGTATTATGTTTGTATTGAAAAGAAAATATATCCAACGAGTGATAGTGATTACAATTTTTTTCTTATATTGAATTAAATCTTTATTTTTGTAATCTTTTTTCAGTATTTTTTAAAATGCTTTTGAAATAAATTAAATTTGCAGAATAAATCTTTTTAAAATTGAGTCAGACGTTTTTCATGTTCTCTTTCCCTCATTTCTTACAACTTGAACATTTATTAAGACATTACAATAATGTTTAATACAATTTTGTTAGATTGAAACAAGCATTTTTTAACAGTTATTTAATGTTAAAAGCTTGGTAAATTTTAAGGAAGTTGAAAATTTATTGAACGATTCAAATACGCTCCAAAATTCACTAAAATTACATAAATGTTTCGAAGGATGTATTTTTCGAAAAATTAATCATCAAAATATTCAAATCTTTAAAGCCAATTAGAGCATATTCCTTTTCCAAACTTTAAACTCAGTGGCGTTACACGGCCCACTTTACCCATCTAATTTTTCATGACCTTTGGCACTGAGTTGCATAAGCAGATGTTCCCGTCAGGTGGTCAGTCTGACGCGAAAGCCCAGTGTTTATTCCCAAGCAAGCTGTGTACTTATTTATTGGCCCACTGAAGTGATGAAAGGCTTAGTCGACCTTGCGTAGCCTGGGGTTTGAACCCCGCACCTGCTTCGCGGAAGCGCGATACTCTACCACTCAGCCATTGGGCTTTCTCATATTCATTTTCACCTCAATAATTTAGTATCATTGTAAAATGTGTTGATGAAAGTTACTTTGATTGCAATATATATATATATATATTATAAAGCTATATTGAAAAAAAATATCCTCTCTAATTCATATTTTTTTTTATCTCTATTTATGTTTTTAATTACAAAAACGAATTCTGTAAAAAAAATTTCGTTTTATTCGTTTATTAACATTTAATTTGAAAGTTTATTTTAACAAATACTCCTGTATATTTCAATATAGTTTCTACATTACGCTGATGCTTATTTAAATTTCATTCGGAGAATTGTATTTTTTTAAAAAAATTGTGAGTATTTTGACAGACCTAGAGAAAGCGAAATTTCATTTCATCTCTTGAAATCATATGTTTTTCGTTTTCTTAAAACCTTAAATTCTTTGAAAGAAGTCTCGTTTATCTCACGTAGTTTGACTTCCTTTTTTCTTTTAAGAAGTAAATAGAAAATACATAGAAAATATTTTCTCTTCTGTATTCTGTATTTTGCATCTGGTTATATCAACACAAATTTTATCTCTATAGGCGAGAAGAGAGAGAAAGAAGGGAAAAAAACTGAATTCTCACTACATTTTTTTGCACCATTCACATTTTCTATAAGCACTTCCTTTTTTCCCTGTCGGAATTTTGTTTGGAATAAAAGATTATATTCGAATGGCAAATTTTGTTCTCGTGCCTTTTTCTGGCCTCCTACGATATATATTTACCACCTCCTTTGAATGTAAACAAATTGAAAGCAGAAAATATAATATATTCTTATATATTTCAAAATCCTCTTTCTGGCCTACGTTGCCTGAATAGCAATGGCTTCCGATTCTTCTTATTTATACGTTCAAATCGGGAACATCTGAAAGAAAGGGGAAAAATACTTATGAAAAAAAAAAGAGACTTATATATACGTTTATAAGAATCGGGCAAAAGCAATTTTCTCGGATCACTCAGATGAATAGCATAACCATCGGCACATTTGATTTGGCAAACACAGTATCCAGAATACCTAAATAAAAGGCCCACATTCAATGAAGTGCTATGAAAATTTCATATTTATTCAGCCTTTTTTTATTTCTCTCTTTTTATGCAAGCATCGTATGAAAAAAAATTCTTTTCAATTTTAGCATACACTCTCTACTACCATTATGCGGTTCCCTCTTGAATATTTTTCGCAGAAAGAAGTTTTTATCTTCTTATGCAGCTCTTTTCAATTTCCCTGTTGAATTCGAATTTCTGTTATTGAATCATCCGCTAGTCATCAATGGTACCGAAAGTATTCCGAAGTTTTTCGTGCATCAAAAGTTTCCGCGTGTTTAAATTACATTTTCGTATAGTTGCTTACAGTTAATAAACTACAAGTAGATGTAAAATATGAAAAGAGTTTGAGAATATAAATTCTTGAACTCTTACACATGTTCTCTTTTTCTCCTGAATAAAATGGTTATTATCTTGTGTTTCTTACACATTGTATTTACTTCGAATGAATATTAATGTTTATTTTACATGCGTTTATTGATGTTATGCGTCTATTAATTTACTTGGATCTCTTTGAATGAGAAAGAATTGAGATAACAGGTATCACTTGGCTCAATAATTTATGAAAACAGCATATTTTTTTAACGAAGAAATACTGCATAGATTTAGCTATGTAGATTTTATGGAGAACATTTAATACTTGTTAAAGAACGAATTTATTACAATTTCTGTATTTTAATTGAATTGCTCATTCTTAGTAAGTATTTCATTTTTAAGTTGAAGCAGTCTCTGTGATTCTTTATGTTGTAAATTGTGAACTTAAATATTCACAAACATTTGAAAATAAATATGAGAAGAAAAAAATTTTTTTTTTCTTTTTGTCAATTACAATTTACTGGAAGCTAGAATAATTCATTTTTTGTTTTGTTTTAAATGGCTATTTAAGAGCGAAAGGTGCTTCACAATATTTTATCAAAATATTAGCTTTGAACACAAAACTTTTATCATGAATTATATTTAAATTCAATAATTTTTTGCCTCATTTTGTGTATAGTATTTCTTATGGTTCAATATAATTTAACGATAAATAAGTATTTTTTGTGTGTTGAACTATTTTGTTGTTTATTCTATTAAGGCACGGTTCCCATCTACCTCGACTGGTAAATTAGCCGCGATTTTTATTGCTTATTATAGTTAGATTTTGTATAAAATTGATCTTGTGTGAAAAAAAATTTTAGGGACGTTTAAGAAAATGGATTTATCTAATACTTCATATTCAATGTATTCCCTCCCCTCCCCCGAATTTCACTGTACATTTTAAATATCTCTGTCAATAAGTCGAAACGTTCTATTCGAATTGCAGCAAATAATGGAAGCATCAAAAATGTGACTGTGTATGTGTTTGTATCGAAAAAGAAAAGAGTAATGATAATAATACTAAAAGAATAAACACTGACGCCCTCGGAATACTATTTTTGCTAAGAGCACTTCTTGAAGTCATTTCTCACCGGTGAATTATTTTATCTCTACCTATCCGTTTATTTTCGGCAAATAGGTAATTCCAATAATAGGCGGTTGCAAGTCGCTTCTGGGCGGCGCCCTGTTGTATGTTCTTCAGAAACACGATGATTGTGCCTAATGGACAATACTCGGCCCGCCGCTGAGAAAACTTCACGTGTCACACGCCTTGTAACTGTTAGGCAGCCGCTTCTTATAACTAAGATAGAAAACTTTTTTTTCCCTCTTCTCTTCTCCCTCTTAACCTTCTCTTTATTTTCTTCTTATGTTTTACTTCTTAGTAGTTGTTTGGAGGATGGTTGTTGTGGGGGGGAGGGATCTCAGACGAGTGAAATGGGGGAAAGAGGCCGGTTAGAGGTGGGTTTTCAGGAAGTCTGACAATTGTTGGTGTACAGCAGCTTCAAAATTGGTATCGATCACCTCGGCGAAATTTTCTGTGCCACTGGCCCGATGGAAGATCGGAAACGTATTTCATGAAACAAAACAGAGCGAGAAACGAAAATCTCCACACTGCCCACCCACTCTGTGCTTCTTTTTCTTGTTGTATGTACTCCTTTCATTTGGTCATTGTGTCTCACTTGCCGCGTTGAGGACCATCGTCCAGTCTCTGCCACAGGACTCTTTGCTTATTGAACTACAGATTGATTATTTCAGCACCTCTGATTTCTTTTTTTTCTCCCTCTCTCTCTCATTCCTCCCTCTTTCGGTTTACATATCCTAGGTATTTATCCAAAGGAAGAAAATTAGAAACCATTCAGACTAACTTGTCAATAAAGATCCTCCTTCTGACTCTTGTGAAAGAGTTGATTTCTTTGCTTGTTTTGTTTATCCCATCTTCTTTTTGCTCCTGTTTGTACTGCCTGCTTCTGTATTCCCGCGAGGTTCATCCAATCTCCTTTCTTACTAATTTCTGTGAAAACTTCCTTAATCGAAACTAATCTACCCCTATTCTTACTGCCCCCTTGCTAGTTGAATGACTCATTTTTTTTTATCTATCCGTTTTTCGTAGAAAGAACACTCATCTTTTCTTCCTTCTAATTTAAAATATGATTATCTTCAGATTTCTTAATCCCTTAAATTCATAATATATTTATTTTTTGTTTTGACAGTAGTGTGTTGGGGGTTACACTTTTATTTGTATTCTTTAAAACCTTTTCCGATGTTTGAAAAATATTGAAGATATAATAAAGGACCTTATTGAGAGAAGCTTATCAGAATATTTTGTTTGTTTTAATTACTCATATTTGTGTTCTCTCCATCTGGATAAATTTTATTTCAAATTACGTTATTAAAAATTTAAATATAACCCAATTTCTGGAAGAATTGTTAGCATCAGATAGAATTAAATTTTTTCTTAAAGGCCTATCAGACTACATTCAATCAATTAAATTTAGGTTAATTTTTAACTGCGTTATACCTTAGCGAAATTGAGTTTTCGTACAATTTTATTTCATTTAAGGTGTTGAATAAGATTTAAATCATGTTTCAAAATAAGATTACAAATCTTATTGATTCTGATATTTTTTTTCTATAAAACTCAAGAATTGAGGGAAATATTAGAATCGTTATTGTAAATGTCAGTTTAATGAAATAAACATTTGCAAAAAAGGAAAAAATATGTACATTTTCATTAAAACTAGTTTAATGCATAAAATGCTAGATTAATACATAACATATGTTTTCTTTATTAACTTTATTATCCGTTTTTATATTAATTATGTGTGTTGAATTCATTCACATGAATATAAATGTATATAAATTAAAAGTTAGTGACTATGAATTGTGTATTTGGTAATAAAATACTTCCAGTTTAAAATAAAAAAAAACCTTTATAATAAGTATTAAATAACCTTATAATTACTAAATTAATCTTTTTTAACCTTTATTTGTATAATTAGTTTCAAAAATAAAGGAAATTTTTTTCTCTCAAATAAAATATTTGAAAAAGCACTACATTTTTTAAAAAATGTGCTAAAAGTGATCCATTATTTTATTTTTTGGAAAATATTTTTTGAATCTAAAATTTAGAAACAAATCTATTTTTCTTTTATTGCATTATGTTTTTAACTTACAGATAAAGCATCGCATGCAAAATAAAAGTAAGATCAAATGAATAAAAAGTGTAGATTTTATTTACCTCTGGATTGATTTCTCGTTATTACATGTACGTAGAAACTCCTCGACTATTTGACGGCCTCGTTTGCGAAGATTTTTTTCCCCTAGCCTTATCTTTACTTTAAAGCATGTCCCTCGTGAATATTCTTTCTCAGCCTTGTCCATTTCTGTTTCTTCTTCTAATGTTGCAATTTTTCTCCTCTTTTCGGACAAATCGTCGTTTGAACTGGGAGATATTTCAGGAGCTCAGAAATCAGTAACCTTTGATCCCGAACCGATAGCTCTTCTCCGCAACTTGAAAGTGTCAAAATGCCGTCTAATGGCACCAACAGTACGCGGCACTCTTTCTTTTGAAATATAACTGTTTTGCCGAGACACACTAGGTAAAAGATATGGTAAATATGATTTATTTCACTTGATACCTTATCTGTTTACTTTGTTATAAATTTGTTCTCGCGGATTGGTTTAAGATCTCGAGAGTGTTTTTTTTTAATGTTAACTGATCAAGTGATTAATTTAATGTACTGAAAATAAAGCTCATGAAAATGCTCTTTTTTGAGAGGATGAATACCATTTTGAAAGCATAGTGGCTGGCAAAAAACTTAACAGTGGTAGATATATTTTTTGATAATGCTACAGCTATATTGAAAGAAATTTGTTTTTCGCTACGTCAAACCAGCGATGTCAAATTTTGATACTTTAGAATAAGTATAAGATAATTTAATGTATTGATCTGTTTTGGCCTTATTTATTATGTTAATATGGTAATATACTTTAAAGTTATGGGGGGGAAAACAATTAGATCGAGAAGGAAGAAATTGAGAATTCAATCTCGGAGCTAATTGATGCTTGAAATATTAACATTAAATTGAAATAAACTTTTTTAATTTATGTAAAACTTTAATTGTATAATTGATATTACAAATAATACAAAATGATCTGATTAATTACTTGAAATTTGAATGAGATTGTAATTATGTATGCAACATTGTAAACATGTTACGCTGTTAATTACGAAATTAGTAATTGAATCAAGGTATTGTTTTATATTCGTTTATACGTATACCAGGTCAATTAGTAAGTTAGATAACATTTCGAATCTAAATTTTATTTTGTTTACTTTTAAATTACATCATTGAAGGTTTATAACGACTACATAATATAATACTTTTCTTTAAAAAATTGGCAAAAATTTAAATTGAAAACAATTTTTTCCCAAATTAATTCAGTTTTCCCCCTCTTTACAATTTCTTATTCCGTTTGGAAATGTAATGAATGGCCAAAATGTCTTACTCATGCTTACTCTATGTATGAGGTATAAATTTGCAGTTGATTTTATGTTTATAGGATTCCATACCTGAAATTGACCTGTATGACGAATGCTTTCGCGATCTCAGTACACATTTATGAGAATCTTATTCAATTTCCACCAATCCTTCTTATACAGATAGCTTAGCGTTATTGGCGAAATAAATATTTATTAATCCTTGCTTCGGATAAAGTATTGAATCTATATGTCATGAGCTATTTCCTTAACTTTGTTTGATGTTTAAAAGTAAGGAACGTTCTTTTCTTCTTCTTTTTCTTCAATTGTTTTTTATAATATTTTAGATCCTTTCTCATTTCAACCTTTTCGAATTTCAAGGAGAAAAAAGTGATGGAATTTTCTCGTATAATTTTTCTCTTCTTGCGTTGAAAGGTCGAAAGAAAAGTTCTTAAATTTTCGTAAAATGAAGTTGGAAGCTAGAGTATTCTCACAAGAACTTAAAATCCATTACTAGAATTGAAAATATATTGCCAGGAAGTTTTTTACCCCTCTACAATCTTCATTTTCAATTGAGTAAAACCATTGAATAATTCCCGACTTCACTGAATAAATAAGTAAAATCAGCTTTACTTTTGCTTCGCTTTTTTAAAGTATTGCTAAACGCATGATTATTTTTATTTAAAATGTAATGTACATTAATTATTAATTTCTCTGTCGATCTGTGAATAATATTTACGAAGTATTTGATCCTATTGATAAATTTTTATTTGCTGGAGATGCTTTTAAAGTTAAAATGTTATATTAAATTTATGCCATTCATTGAATGAATAATGAAATTGTAGCTGATTCAACTTATTCAGAAAACTTGTTATCTTTATTTATATATTTCATTTAGTTAATATTTTTCATTATTTTTAAGTGGCTCACACAGGGGGGTGGGTCCGGCTCCCCCCTCAAGCCTTTGATTCTTTTTCGAATGATTATAATTCTATGTTATTCGGTAAATTTATTTAAGTATATGTTATTAATAATTAACTTTATTAATTCATGCTAATTTTTTCAATATTTAATTTTTTTCACTGCTTTTTGTTTCCTGAAATGACAAATTCAAAAGAATATGTCGAGCGGCGTATTGGAGCATGATACGAGAATGCTCGATAAATTCCTGTGTGCGCTACTGTTTTTAAGCGTTATAAAAGCTTTTAATTAAGTTTGGAAACATTCAGGGTTTCCACAAAAATTTTATTTTAATATATGTTTTAAGTAAATTATGCATGGAATATAAAAAGCACAGTACATATGTAAAAAAATCCAATTAAAATAAAAACTTTTACTTCTCTACAATGAAATATACTATATTAGAAATCTCAGTCTCCTTATTTTGATGAAGGGTATCAGAAAGCTTTCCATGTGTTTTTGTTTTTAAACACATGAAAAGTTTCCTGATACCATTGTAAATATATACATACTCTTCTATTTTAAATTTTACAGAACTCGTATCATTTATCACAATTATTTCCTTGAGTACAATCGTGAGGGGGGAAAAATAGGACACTGAATAAAACTTTCCCAATTTTTTCATCTTAACTGAACAAAGTTGGTATTACTATCAATAACCAAAAGGTAAGTAAATTATCATCAATCAGCTAATCAAAATAGTTCATAAATTTCTAAAAATGAATTTTGCTCATTATCAATGTCTAATTTCGTTCGTCTGATTTTTCAGAATAAAAATATCCTAAATTTCAAATCTTACAAAATTTTGCTTGAAAGTCTTCGAATTACAGGTGCTTGAAAAAAGAATTCTCTGATGTTAAAGCTGTCTTCGCTTAATGTTAAAGAATAGGACCCAAATTTGGAATATTTTTTTCAGATATAAAAGTGCTCAAATATTAATATTATATTCTGGCTTCACTATCCTGCAAAGTAGGGGTGGGCATTTAGTTGATTGCTTTTGACCGGTGGCCTGCAAAGACATTTTCGGGTGACCGCCTGAAGATAAGCAGTTAGTAAATATATACCGAAATTTTCAAGATTGACTGACAGTATGCAGACTAAGTCTTCTACTGATTTTTTATATGCACTAACTTTTGATGAAAATGTTTTATTCTTTAATGTATTTTCAATTATTTCGTAACCAAAAAATGCATCGTTTGATATTATTATATTTGTGGTTGAACATGATCTTAAAATTGTAAGTTTATTTTAGAAACTTTTGGGCTTTTTTTTTTACCATGTAGATACGTACATATTCCGTATTTATTATTAAGTTATAATAAATATTATAGACTTTTTTTTCTTTGCTCACCACACCTGCGCCACTGGGTGGACCACAACACCTTGAAAAAATGAGAAGTAGCCCGTACCCTTGAAAAGTTTGTGCGTCCCTGCTGTAGAGAATCACTTATTTTATCATACTATTCATTATTCTCAGAGTTTTTTTTTTCTTTTATAAAATATGCTTCGCATTTTTTTCTTATACCTTAATGCAAAATGAGCTATCCCTTTACATGTCAAAAGAAACAAAATAATCATTTATGGAATATTTTGGAATTTAAAAAACGCAATATTTTAAACAAATGTATGAGTTACAACATCACAAAATTTTATACAAACTCAGGGAATTTTCTGTCTGAAAATGTGCTCCCCATTTAGTTCGCGCTCTCGTACATATGGCGAAAATAGCCTTAAATAATTACCTCAAGCTAGGAAGAATAAAAAAAAGTTCTACTCAATATTTTGTGAAAAAATACTACTGAACATTTTCGTAATTGAAGGAAGCAATATTATTCTGAAAAAGGTAAATTATAATGTGTATAGTTACTAAACGAAGGTTTCTTTTTTTTTATCCAATGGGGCTGCTTGGTATTTTTACCACTGCAGACCTAGTACATCCCCAGGAGCTGGTATCACTCTTTAATCCGGCGCCACATAGGCGCATACCAGTCGCCGCATGTAATTTTGGCGCCCAGTTTCCTCCACAGAGGGTGGCACTTTTCTGAAGATGCAAACCTGTACTAGGATTTAATTTTGCCTAGAGCGCACAACAGACACTCTAGGGATCTTTTACATGCCGAATAATCATACGACATAGTCGCTGTCGATTTTCTGCATCACGAAAATTCACCGACTTGGGCCGGGGTCAAACCCACAACCTTGGGTGCAGAAGGCTTGAGACGCCCAGCCGGCAAAAGAAACGAAGGTAAATCGGAACTTACTTACATCTTTGTATATTTGGATTTCTCATGTCACAAGATCCTTAAATTTAACATTTCACGCAATAATATAGAGAATATTCAATTTTGAAATTGCAATCGCGAAAGATAAAAAACCGTAGTATCGTAAGGGGCCGTGTGTCAATGTAGTCAAGTCTTAGTATTTATCGATCCTAATATCACGTTGTACCGAACAAGGGAAGGATACTGAATGTTTGCACGGAAATATTATTCTGTTAGACCGTTTAACAGTTTTTTTTTCTGAATATATTTGGAATCGGGTCTTGTGATGCAAAAAATAGCAGTAAAGTAACATAATTATTAAACTGTGTTATATATAATAAATTAGTCCAAACCAACACTATATTTTAGCCATTAACTTTTATATCAGTTTTGCACTGCTACGAGTAAATTTATGTATGTCATGAAAGCTTAAGAATATCTCCCCCTAGGTTATTATGATCTCGTTATGATCCTTGAAATAATTTTTTCTAATTAAAGAAATTCTTTAAATGCCTCTTTTTTTCTAACTTTCTTTAAGTGAACTGCAGCGTAATATTTGTTGAAATATTTTTTTAAATCATAGCAGATTGGGAATAAAAAACTTTGTCCTATGTGTTGACTCTGGTGTTAAGAATCCCCTAACGAATTCTCTTTGTAACCGCCAGAGGGCGTCTGAACACTATGTAAGTAGATACTTTTGTTTTTGTTTACAATCACTCTGAACTCTGTACTTGTACGCTGAACGCAGCTCTCCCAACTTGAAGGTGCCAGGCCTAATAACACTGGATAAATAAATTGTTAAGTTTATTGTTAACGTACATAGTGTTCAGACGCCCTCTGGCGGTTACAAAGATAATTCGTTAGGGGATTCTTAACATCTGGTCCTAGAAAACTCGAAGAGAAGCCCACACTTAAATTCTAGCTTTTTAAAAGCATATTGAATTCCATTTTCTCAAAGAGCTCTTTGGCGTGCAATCATGCACATTTTTAAAGCATAGACAGGGCCGGCTTTAGCAATTTTGCCACCCCGGACAGAAATGAAAAATGCCGCCCCTCTCCCCAAAGTAAAAAAAAAACCATTACTAAAAAAGATAAAAATTGTTCATAAATGTAAAACCTGTAAAACTTGAATATTCCTTGCGAAGAAAAAGGGAGCTAATAGTACATATATATATATATATATATATATATATATATATATATATATATGTACTATTAGCTCCCTTTAGTTAATTCTTCTATAATAGACTCTTCCATTATTTTTAAAGTGTGTTTCTTTAAATCTGGTTTGAATCTTCTAGCTTTGTTAGTGATATTATTTTGTATTATCAATTTTATTATGCCATGTATTTCTTTCATTTTATGTTACTATATATATATATATGTACTATTAGCTCCCTTTTTTCCCCCGTTATGTTCTATATTTTACATAAATTTCTTCCATATATATATATATATATATATATATATATATATATATATATATATTTATAAAAAAATACATATTAAAAACTAAAACACAAAAAATTACCACTGTTTTTTTATGACTTTTAATTCTGAAAACTTTCTGATCAATTTGTTCAGCTATTTCACGTTCGATAGCCAATGTAGCTAATTCATTTATTCTGTCTTTAGAATTTGTGAACTGTAAGAAATTTTTTAATAATTTTAATTTTGAGAAACTAATATCTACACTTGCCAAACTTATTAGCAAAGAAAGTAAAATAAATACAATAGCAAGATTTGGAGCAAATTCTAAAACAGAAATAAATTTTAAAACTTCAACTGGGCTTTTTTCGCCTGCTAAAGCTGAAACTGACATCTCATCTGCTCAGTCAAGCGCGTTTACATCCAATGATTCTCCGTCGGTCAACATCATTTCTAAATTCTTACAGTTTTTAATTAATTAAAGTTTTAGGATATCTCTTAAATCATATATATTGTACAAAAATGAAAACAATTACTGTCATTACTCATTAAATTAAATCTGCATTCCAAGGCATTAACTGCTTCGTCCAATGTAAAAAAATTAAATTCTATCTTGAATTTTAATTTAGGATATTCCATCGGATCATTTTGTGCTTCATAATTAAAATTTACATTTTCCCGTCGAATTCTCTGACGTGGCTGCGTCACCTCAAAGTTAGCAGAGATATCAATCTCGACGGCCAGTTCTTTTGAATCACGGTGCATTTTATCAAAAGTCACATCCTTAAAAAAAATCTTTAGAATTTCTTGAGCGTTCCATAGTAGATGGCAGATCGTAATATTTTGTTTGCAATAGTTTGCTTATTGTATTTTAATGCAATTAAAGATTTTATACCAAATAATGATGGCCATAGGAACTTGAATTGTTAAGTAGAATTTAATAAACCAGAGGCCTCATCTCTTATAGAGTTGTCAATTTCAGCATTATTATAAAAACTAAGCATCATAAAAACCTCCCAATTGATAACTTAAGGGTTTAATAGCTTCTATTCGGCTTTCCCAGCTATTTACACAAAGTGGCTTTAAAGTTTTATGCCCTTAATACATTTTAATAATATAACCCAACGAAAAGTTGATGGAAAAAAATTTTTTTTTGAACTATATTAAAAAAAGTACAGGCTTTTAAGGATGCTTTTGCCGTGTCATTAACGACAAAACTTAAAGAGTGTCTACTACTTGGAACATAGATTTTTCGCGGGTTTAACGCTCTTATTTTAAATTGAGCCCCTGATTTCTCGCCTTTCATATTCACTTCGTTATGGAAGGCCTACCCCCGCATATCTAGCAAATTTTGCCCTAATTTTTTTTTAAGTTTCTCAACTATTAAATTTAAAAGTTCTCTTCCAGTTAATCTTTCAACTGGAAGGAGACCAAAAAAACTCGCATTAGTTTTAACGATAACTTCGTTAGAATTAGATTTCTCAATACATGCATACCTTACCATAAATGTCATTTGTTCGATCTTGCTGGCATCAAGGGCGCAATCTAAAATTATCGAATAGTATTCGGCTTGTTTAATTTTATGAACAATACATAATTTAATATTCTCATGTAAAAGAGAAATTATCTCGTTCTGGATATTTTTCCCTAGGTAGTTTACTTTAACTTCTTCCAAATTTTCCATAACAAAAAAAGGTAATTTTAAAATTTGATCCAAATGCCGCCCCGGACATGGGTCCGGTTTGTCCGGCCCTAGAGACGCTTCTGGCATAGGGCTGTATAATATTGTAAATTTTTTCAATTAATTGAAATCATAAGTTTATTAGAACACTTACTAACTTATCTTTCTTACTTTCAAAAATTAAGTTTCGAAAATCACACACTGAAAAACGTTCACAAATTGCATATTTTTGTACTAAAAATGCTTGACGAAATTCTAGGAGTGCCTGTGCCATATAATAACATCGTAAACAAACCTGGATCATGCGGGTGCATGTAAATGGAGACTGAAGGAATGTTTAGTCAAACGATGGGAAATGCTGTGCATTCACCCCTAAGGCCATTAGGGCAGCCAAGAAGCCTCCTGCATTTGCATTTTACCTGCCATGGTGAGGGAAAGGCAAATTCTAACTTGTTGATTAATGGCGATTTTTAGAGGGGTGTTCTTAGAAATAGAGTCTGCTTATGAGGGGTCAAGGTCTTTTGGGTTTAAGTTGCAATGGCTTCTTCGAAGTAGTTATTTACAGCTTAACTCCGGGACTGTATTTTAGTCATAAATTTTAAGTGCCGCGTTTAGTTTCATCGTTTTACATTTAAGACTTTATTTCCTTTCTGTTGCAAATTTGACATTCTTTTGAAATGTAGCACGAGTGTATCTTGCTGTTGTAAATTATGAGTTGAATAATTCATTTTTAAATCTCATGTGTAAAGTAGGAATTTGTGTGTGTATGTGTCAGTCCTGATGCTTGCTTGCACTAAAAATAAACTTAATTTCCAAATGAAAGTTTTCTCTTAAAGTTTTTGAAGTGAACGAGAAATCGCATAAAGGGGAAAAAATTATCTGTAATTTGTTATAGTGTTTTAATTTATACAAAATCAAAAAAAAAAGTTTTACATTGGCGTGAAGTGGTAGTTAGGAGAGAGGGGTATTAGAGCTCAGACGTCGTCTTCGTTATTTGACCGTGGTTCAAAGTTACGAGATCCATCGCCAATAACCCTCGTGTTCCTTTACAATGCAAAGTTAATAAATAGTCTCTCACTCAGTTTTAATGTTGTAATATTCTTAGAAAAATGAATTGACACACCGTAAAACTGCATCTTATATAAAGATTGACTCGTTTATTTATTTCTATTAAGGTTCCTCCTGTTTAAACTTCATGCGTGTTTGTTTGTATGTATGTGTACTATTACTATGATGAAGCGATTTTTGCATGACTAGAATTGTGTTCATTCGCTTACGGAAATTAATAAGGCACACATATATATATACAATCAGGAAATCAATCATTTTTCATAAATCATCTTTTGAGTTACTGGAGGAGATTTTATGCACTGAACTACCCAATTTCTTTTCTCATTATGCATGCTTTAAATGTTTTGTTTAGTAGTTCATCTAATTTTTCGCTTCACAAATCTAAAGGCAGATGACGGAAACAAAGTTTATATTCGCTACAAGTTTACCAGTTCATCGGATTGACTTGAATTCAATGTTTTTGATATGAAGCCGAAATTTCTTCACTAACCTTATTTTCATGCCCCACTGGTCACTTGAATTTTTTTTACTTAAACCTCGTGATTCTTGCATTTTCCTTTCCTTCGGGTGAAATACATGCAATCCTTCGTTCTTTGTATACCGATAGGAATAATCTGAAACTTTTTGTCCTCGAATAGACCATTCTTTTTCTCTTCTCCTTCTCTCTTCCATATTATACCATCCGTTGCGCTTTTGATCATCCGTGCATTGCTAAAAGCCTACTCTCAAGGCTGCATACTGCCCAGGCGGACACAGGGATGATAGCGAAGTATAATCCGGTGTGTTTCGAATATACCTTTCGCTAGGCAGCGTGGTACACTTCCCCTGTTTTTCCCCTTCTATAATCTCTTACTACCTTTCCTTACTTTTTCTCTCTTTTTTTTTTATTTATTTTTTTATTCTGTGCACTCTCCCCTTCCTTCGCCCACTGGGCAGTGCTTTCTCTCTCCCCCTACCCCCTTTTCTCCGATGGAGCTGTGCCGGGGGGATTGAGAAACAATGCTGGATGCGGAGAGAAAAAAATTGCTTAAAAGAACGGAGATTTCGACTGCCGATAATAGTAGTAATAAGAAAGAAAGAAAAAATAGGAAAAAATTGAAATAGTTCTTTTTTCCCCCCTCACTCGCTTTTTCGATCTTTGGATTCCGTTTGAAGGGACATAACGTAGGATTTACTTGTAAGAGGATAACGTCAAATAGCAATTTTTGACTGCAGGATAATGCAATTTTTTTTTGGTATAACGAGGACTTTTCAGCATTTTACCATCGATGAAAGATTTTTTTAAATACTTTCAGCGCATTGTGTGTTTAAAGCTGAAACGTTTTTCCTGGATTTCTCGTTAATTTTTTAAAAAATTTATTTTTTATCTAGGAAGAATTACTGATTGAATTATAATTATTTTAATATCAAATTTGTAAAATAAAGGTTATTTAGAAAATTAATATCTGTCCATTACTGTGTCCATTTTGAAAATGATGCATTAAAACGTTGCACTTATTGATTTGAGATTTTCATGTTTTTTAAAAATGTAATATAATATAATTTAACGCATATAATTGATTCTAATACTAATCCATATTTTATTATCCAATAAAAAAATTTGTATTACTATTTCAAAACACTTCAAATTTTATTTCTTCTCATTAAAAAATGAGAGAGAAAGTGCTACTTAAGTATGAGTAAAAATACTGTTACAAAATTTAATCCTCCGTTTTCTCTTAAACTCTTTTTTTTAACATATCTTTAACAGCTTCTTTTCCCCGTCATCTTTTAATAACCCTCTACCTCGCTTTTTTTGATGCTCTTGCCTGATTTAATATATCCGTCTTAGGAGCGCAGGTGTATATAGGTACAAAAAGCGCGATTTTAATTCCCTACATACCAATCTGTGGTATTTTCCCTCCCATCTAAAGAAAGGAGGGGGGTTGTAAAGGTTGTTCTGAAGCATCCCCCTCTCCTTTTCTCTAAAAAGCATAGGATGTAAGAGAAGGATGCGAGTGTCGTTTCCATGGATACCTACCTCTGTAGATTTGAAGGCCCCGGTGACTAAATCACCCCTGTCCATTCACCAAGCAGCTAAGGAAACAAACCGTCTGGTCATTTCTCTTGGATTAGAGTTTCTGTAGTTTCTTTGGAAGGGAGGGGGGGGGGAGAAAAGGACGCATAGCCTATATGGACTGAAATATATATATACACAAAACTTTACCTACCCTCCCTTCCCCTTTGTTACCATGGATACCTCGCCTATTCTTTTGGTACCTTGCTGCACCCTTGGCTTCTCAACTTCCTCTCTCAGATGTACTTATTTTTCGATTTCAGATTTTTTACTTTTTTATACGAAGAAACGAGTTTCTTTCTGCGTTCTCTTGCCTCCTCCCACCGTCCTCCATGCTCTGACTTCAATTCCTGTCCCCGCGCGTTCGGATTTCTACCTTCAAACCGGCAACTTGTGTTTTAACGAGAACCACACTGGCCACACTTAAATCCACAAACAAATTATTGATCTCTCCTACTATATCTTGAATCCTGTCCTCCTCTTACTCCTCCCTTGGTCCATGCTGGTTGAGAAAAAAAGAAAAGCGATGTTTGAGCATGGAGGGGGGGGGGTAACTAGGAACTCGAATGCTGCTTCCTTATTTTTAATTTGTCTTTTTTTTAATAACCGGTTCTCTTTTAAGGGAAATTGTTTGAGGAATTTAAGCTTAAAGCCTTTCATAACGATTCCTGAATTTATACAAACATGATTTCAGAACATTTGTCTAAATGTGTTAACTATCTGCATTGTAAAATAAATTTTTAAAGTCAGATGTTATTGTATTTATTACTGTCTTGTATACTTTTTTTACATGTTTAATTATTTTTCTTCTTTTCATTTTTATGCTGTTTATTTTGTTATTTAAAGTTATAACGGAAATAATTTCAAATAACTAAATAAACTTCATAAAAAAGAAAAGAAATATATTTTTAGAAAAAACTTATACTTTTATATTGTGAATGTACTTTACTAAGACTACAATGTCAAATACATTCACAATGAAGGTTTGTCATTTAAATGTGGTATTTCTAACGCAATGCTATTGTCATTACGTAAAATTATAATACTTTTTTTAATGAGTTATTTTTCAGGTATGAAATAATGTTTATTTAGCGATCTTAAAAAATAAGAAAACTGCGAAAAGTAATATTTTTCCTCCAAAGAAATGTGAAAAATTATTAACTTTTTTACATTAATTTTCAATTACGCTGCACGTACATGTATTCAGCGAAGATTAGAATATATTATCCGATTCATTTTGTATGTGAGAAAAAAAATGAGATGTCTATATGCATTTTTAAATACAGGTTCATGTTAGCCAATTACGTCCTTTTTAATGAGTCAGCAGTAAAATGAAGTTTTCCCCTGACCTATCACAGTGCGAAGATTTGTGTCCCACAAAAGGTTGACCGTATCTACATACGCATGCATACTTAGTTTCGAGCAATGACTTCCAGGTGCAACTAAGCGTGTCTTTTATCCCCCCCCCCTTTCGACCCTCCTTCCTTTCATCATATCTTCCAATGAATGCTACTGTAGTGTACATGCATGCCTGGCTTTAATGTGTTTTCCAGTATGATAATCTGTTAGAAAGAGTAATAATAATGAAAACTTGTTGCATCTCCTTTTGTTACGGTATGTGGGATTGTCGAGTGTCACTGTCACGGAAAATCATACGGTGGGTATGGTACTCTTTTGGCGGGAAAGAAGGGGTTAAGATGAGGACATTTCATTCATATCATAAACAGGCTGAAACGATCATTTCGTAAAGAGAAAGGAACTCAAAAGTACGCATGATGGAGAATACTAATGGTTTGTTTACGATAAACGATTTTTTTCCCCTTTCCCTGTGGTGGGGTGTTGCATCTGCATCGCGCATAATGTTATGCGTAGCTGAATGTTTGGTAATTGCCGTTTAATGGAGACTCGAACCCACTGAGATGTAAAGTTAGGTAATTAAAAGTTTAGTTCTCTTTTTTTTTTTTTTTTGGTTATTGTTGTTTGTGATAAGAGAATTTGTTAACCAGAATTTTCTTAAAAGTTGTTTACAAGAAAGGTAGCTTCTTCTAACTCGAAGGGATAAGGTTGATGGTTTTCTCCTCGCTTCGGTAAAATGTTTTGATTATCATTTATGCCGTTTTAATGTTACCAGAACCGCGGTCATTAAAGTTAATTCGAAATGAAATATGGAATATGAATGAATATTTATAAGTAGACTCAATAAAAATAACGATGTCTCCCCCCCCCCTTTATTAAAAAGATGTACTCTGTAATTAGGGTTTTTCAATGCACATGTATTAGTACGGCTATTAACTTTTGACCGTAACACAAACAATATAAATTGAAATTAGATTTCAAGGAAATATAATTATAAAAGAACTTCTAGTTATTACAAAATACTGAAACTTACCTTTTTTTGTTTTATATTAATTTTTATTTTCTAATAAAATATGTTTAAAAAGTTTTTTTAAACACATAATTGTACTGCAAACTCTTACTTGAATGTATAATATTTAATGTGATTTGTAAAAACTACTCGTGATACAATTTAATTAATGACGGCAGTAGAAATAATGAACTTATATGAAAAAAAAAATTTTACAAGGAAATATTAACGTTCTTAGAAAAATAATTAAAATTTAATCATATTTATATGATATAAGTGATCATATTTGTGTAAAAACTTCAATGTTTTCGTTTGATATTTTATAAAAATGTATATATTTTTAAAAAATTATAATATATATTGAAACAAAATTTCGAAAATTTCTGCGTTACGTTCTCTTTTTTTCCTCTCTGCGTGTGTGTATATGAAATTAGGCTATGACTGAATACTATCAGAAAATTTACATCTAAACTACTTAGAAAGGATAAAATAAAAATATCAAAATATCTTAATGCCTTTTTTATCTTTGTTGTCATGGTAAGGTAGATAACATCATATGCATATGTTTCTTAATTTTATACCTGAAACATTTATTTAATCGTAAAATAATTCTGTACAGAAAACTGTGCGCGTAAAACTTTTTAGTGTGTTATTGAAAAAGAATGTACTTTAAAATGCTAATCAGTTTTTATATTGAGATTTTTATTTTCGTATTAATAATTTGTTTGACTTACCTTAGGTGTTCTGTTTTAAAGAAATGTAACATTACACTCAATAATAAATAGTGATATATGTTACTTAATTAATCTTTTTTAATTTGTGAATTTGATTGTAACTTTTTGTAAATAATAACAAAATAAGTAAACAAACTTTTGTGTAACAAAATTCTGTGTGTAAGTTTGATAATAAGTTTCTGTGTATAAATAACAATTTTTATTGTAAAATACATAAATTTTTTTGTTTTTATTTAAAAAATTTCTATCCCAACATTAAATTTTATAATAACAAATGCAGCAACCACCTTCTATATTAGAAGCAATATCACAGATGACATTGATTAGCTATACGATATTAATAAATTAACGTTGTATGGAACATGGCCATTTGCATTTAAAATATTTCACTTTTGATCTTAATTTACATGCAAGAGTCATTTATGAACTTACCACGTATAGGGATTCTATTAATATAATTAATATCATTTATTTTATATTCCATATCTTAAGTTTTTTTTTCGATTTTACATTCTTTAACATAAAAATAAATGTCTTTTCATTTAATATTCAGAAAGAATTGATATTAATGATTACCGTGAATGTGAAATGAGCACTTAAAACGCAGTTATTTTTACGATTGGAAGCTTGTTCATAAATATCAAACGCGCAGTAACAAAAAGTTAACTTATGAATAATTATTAGGCACTGCTGTCGGTAAATATAGTAATATTCATATTGACAACTGTTATGATTTCTTTTCGGTAACGCCCATCTGCATAAAAAACTGTAATAGTACTGGAAAATCGTGAATAATGAGAATGAATCCTAGCATATTTATTTATATTATTGCAATCAATTGGATGATTTATCGTGCGTTGTTTTGAAAAGTTGCAGGTGATGGTAACAGATGAGCGATTTTAAATCGGATGTCAATCGTGAACAAGGAAATGTTCACAGCACGTGGAATTGGAATGTTGTAAATAAAATTATGTCTTTTCTGTTTTGTACTGATGAATTATAATCTCTGTGGAATTTTCGTATATTGCTTTGAAACATCAGAAAGTGTTTTGTGAAAATATATGTAATTTAAAGCAAGATATCAATCATTGGCATGGGCAAGTAATTTTAGTGCGTTTTTCACATGTTGTATTTTACAATAATGAACTAATGGACTTTTTACTAACAGAAAGTAGTACTATACTTTAAAAAAAATTAAATTTTTTTTTTAAAATTTAAATATGATTCGGCTCATCTAGGGCACAAATGCGACCAAATGCCGAAAACCCGAGGTCAATCGGTTAATTATTGGCTAAGAAAAAGGTACGACAAAATATGAAACGAAGACGAGGTTGAAGACGAAGAATAAATTTGCGTCCTTATAGCGATTTTTTTATACTACGTGAAAACACGCTAAAAAGGGGAAAGAAGAGAAACTAGTGCATTCTGTGAAATTCTAAAAAATATTTTTACATCGTACAATTACCTTTTTTTTTGTTTGTTGATAAGGTATTTTAAAATAAAGTTTATATTACTCAATTTATGCTTGATTCTTCCTTATAGTGCCATAAGTTCTGATACAATATTGAAGAGTTAAAACCAAAAAACTTCATAATCAAATTTAAAACTAAATCTTTTTAAAGTTGTAATTTGAGCTTAAACTTAACATTATGCACCTTGTATACAAAATGATCACACGGACCTTAAAGCTTTTTGGCCTATGATATATCGAGCAACGCACTAACCTCCACGGGAATTTACATCAGTAGCGTAACTTACACCCTCGCATTGCAGAGGGGGGGGGGACAGGGCTTTGAGGGGCCCAACCTGACTTTGCTGAGGGCCCTAATATTCTCCATTACGCCCCTGATTTACATCGTTGCTTTCCATGAAGTTCTGTTGCAGTTGGGATGTCATTTTTGACACTCCTTTGCTTTCAACATTGACTACAATTTATAGTCGAGTAGATTTAAATCTGGTCTTTTGGAAGGCCAATTTTCATGTCCTATGAAGTCTGGCACATTCTATTTCAACCAAGGCTGGGTCGTCTTCACCTTATAAGTAGGAGCAGAGCCCCGTTGAAAAATCTAACAGTTTCCATTGGACAGGTTTGGGGGGGGGGGGGTCCAGGGTCAATAGTCCACCATTCTCGTGTCGTGCTCTAATACGCCGCCCAACATATTCTTTTGATTTTGTCGTATTTCGGGTACAAAAAACAGTAAAAAAAATAATTATTGAATAAATAATTAGCATTAATTAATAAAATTAATTATTAATAACAAGTACTTAATTAAATTTTACGTACTATATACATAGAATTATAATCAATCGGGAAAAAATCAAGGTCTGCGGGGGTTACGGACCCAGGGACCCCCCTCCTCGTGTGTCACTGGTTCAGGGGCATCATTATTGGTTCCATGATCGGGTTTTGATAAACTTAGGCTGTAATTTTCACTCATTTCTGCAAAAGGAAATCCCTGATATGCCTTCATAGTTGACACCTCGCCAAACCTTTACTGAGCTAGAATGATGAGCTCACTTCAAGCATTTTTCCCCCCTTTCTCTTTAGGTTCTTTGGCAATTCTTGTATATTCTGGTGGTTGAGATTTTTCAATGTCAGGAACTGTTTTGTCGGTAAACCGAATTTATCTGAGCCCATTATGAGCGTGCCACTGTGACAGTACTTTTACTTTAAGGTACCTCTAGCATTTTAATTCCTTTATAAAAGAAATTGCAAATTATTTTTCAATAACCTCTTGCTCAAATGTCTTCGTTTTTTGGGTGACTCATATATTTCATTTTAACTCTTTCACCTGTTAAGCAAAAAGATTCCCCTTTAGACAAGAATTTTGAGGAACTTTCTCCCTGACTGTACTTTGACACGTGAGCGGGTCTATTCACTGAGTGCGAAAGAATAGATCTGCTACCGTCTGTAATGCTGTTGGTCTTAGAAAATCTCTTATTGGTTCGATAAATATTTAAAAGGCCTTAAAAGTCAACGACGAGCTCTTGTATTTTTGATGCAGTGAAATATCTGCTGCACGCTTTTGTTCAAAGTGTTATATCTATGACATTTGTAACAACTTGCTTGAAAGACAACGATTATCTGAAAAATATTGCAGAGGATCTCTAACGACGAAATTTAAACTCGTCTGCTGAGTTTGAGTCACAGCAGATGTTCTCAAATTTTTCTATCAGAACTAAGGGCATGACAAGATAATGACTGGAAATTTTAATTTTCTTTACAACCGACGAGAGACAATTCATTAAGTAATAATGTACTTGTGCAATTGAAATTTTAAAGGACAATTAAATTTTTTAATGGATCGATCTTTTTTCAACGGAAGTTATTTATTGTATTTTTTTAAGTAAAAATCTATGACTGTAGATTAAAAAATTGCTCTTATTAACAAGGTACAAATACAAGGTATTTAGATGTTCAATTTACAATAATATTTGAATGCAATTATACATTGTGATGAAATGTTATAGCAAATTATAACAGGTATAAGAGTGAATAATTTCTCTTCTTGCATATATGTTTTGACCGCAATATTTTGAGTATGTGTGTGTTTTATATTAAACTGCTTTTCTTTTCGTTCTACGAGAAGTTGTTGAATTGCAATAGATATTCTCTCTGAAAAATGCACTTTTATCTATCTCACGACGATGAATAAGAGTTATCTAATCTGCAAGTATTATACAACGTGATTTTTTCATGTAATAAAAATGGTGTTATGAAAGGGGGAAGTAATAATAAATAAAAAAACAACAAATTTGTCATCTTCCATAATTCATGACACGTCTCGTATGCAACATTTTCTGGAATAATAATTCCTATTAGGGATGCTAGGAGTAATTATTCTCATAAATATTCCCAATTTAAAATACCCTTATCCAGCTAATAATCTTTTTTGAGAATTCCCTTTCTGGGCCCCTCGGAAAGCCTGACTGGGTTTCCTTTTTCCCTCTCTTCATCACGTGAATAGCTATTGATATTTGGCTTCTAAGCTGCCCCGCTTTATCGTCATCTTTACAATTGTCGTATGACGTCACTATTAAGATTAACAGATTCCGGGAGGGGGTAAGGGGTAAGAAAGAGAGGTTGATGACTTTCTTTTTCTGTCCATTATCTTCAATGAGTTAGAAGGCGTTCGCGAAATTGTACCCTTTTTGTTACGAAGGTCTTGAGGCCCCATAAGGAGATATTTTCTCCACTGTGTTCGTGTTCTTTTCATAACTAATTAAATTTTAAAAAGTGATATAAGAATATCTTTATATTTAATTGGGTTAATTTTTAAAAAAATTCTCTCTCTCTCTCATTTTTCATTAGATTGTACATTAAACATATGTTTATTTCCGTATTCCATTTCAATTCTTCCATTACTATTTGGATAAACTTCTTAAAAACATATATACATCATAAATACATTTATTCTAGTAACTTGATTCTACCACACATCACTAGGATTACAAAGTCAGCTTGTTAGTGATCTTGCTGTAAAGATTATTAACAATTTTCTCACTGCTCACACTTCTTACACATATTCTAAGGCATAAACAGTTACAAATTTCTTTTCTTTCTTTTTATTGACAACTTACTAATTTGCATGCATTTCTTTTGACATGTTGATATATGTGACGCATCCTTATATACATTGAATTTTCACTAAGATAACAGCAGTTATTTTTTCTTTAAGAGTTGGTCGTATACTGCAAAACTTATAAATGGGTTAACTTCTCATTCGTTTATTTGGAAGTTGTTGCTCAAGGTACATCTGTTTGGTTTTTTCTTTATCGACCTACCGAATCACAAAGGGGGAAGGTTGGTCCATTAAACTAATTTAACTCCACTTATTTGGCCCGAAATTGTTTTTCGACACACGCTTAGCTCCATTAAAATTTTTTTATCAATCTTTCTTTCTTTTTTTAAAATATTTATTGTGTTGTTTTGTTGCATTTTGTATATTTCTTTTGTCATTTATTCTTTCATGTTTTTAGATGTATTTTATATTTTTCATATATATACATTCTGTATATATATATAAATAACTACACTCATGTCCATAAATTAAGGATAATGGAGTTCAGGCAAAGAAAGAGACAGAAGCAAAACAAATTTGAATTGTTTGTAAAGTCTATTTATTACACAAACGGTAAAGAGCAAAAAAGATACTATATGTTTGACATAATTAATAAAAATTGCGATTTTTACTCCCTGGAGCAAATTTCAAAAAAGAACCTTACAAAAAACAGTATAACATGGTTAATACGGAGTATGTCTCCCGGACGATGCAATACAGGCCTTACAACGCCTACGCATGCTGAGTATCAAATTATCAATCTGATCTTGGGGAATATTACACCACTCATCAAGCAATGCCCTCCGAAGTTCCGGTAGACAGGTGGGAGGGGGTTGACGGACTGCAATTCGTCGGCCAAGGATATCCCACACATGCTCTATTGGATTCAAGTCGGGTGAGTATGCTGGCCAATCCAAACGGGTGATATCCTCCGATTGAAGGCATTCGTCTACAATGTTTGCACGGTGAGGACGGGCGTTGTCATCCATAAACAGAAATTCAGCACCCATGGCGCCCCGAAACAAACGTACATGTTGTTCCAGAATGACATCCCGATAAATGTGGCCTGTCATCGTTACACTCTGAACATGCAGGTCAGTTCTGGAACCAAGAATAATTCCTCCCCAAACGAGCCATCCTGCACCACCGTAACGGTGTCGTTTAATGGTGTTCTCTTGGTGGTACCTGGCGCTCTCCATATGAAAGTCCGGCGAGAATCAGACTGCAAACTAAACCTGGACTCGTCGGAAAACATCATACAAGACCACTGTTGCGGTGTCCACAATGCATGCTCTCTACTCCAGGTTAATCGCAGGCGACAGTGAGTTGCGGTAAGGGGAACATATTTGACAAGCCTACGAGCATATAGATCAATGTGCCCTAAGCGTCTGTACACTGTCTGCCTTGAAACTGTCGTACCGGTAGCTGAAGAGAGCTGACGAGATAGGTCTGATGCTGTGCTCCGTCTTTTTCTTTTGGCAGTAACTGCAAATACCGGTCCCCATTCGGCGTTGTAATTCGGGGCGACCTGTGCTGTAACATCTACTCACATTTCCATCATCTTCTAATCGTTGCCAAAGCCTGGAGATGACACTCTGGGCGATTCCAAGTTCTTCGGATACTTCGAGCTGGGTACGTCCAAATTTCAGTCGTCCGATAATTCTACCACGTAAAAAATCATCCAAATGCTTCCTTTGTGTCATAACTATGCGGTTATTGCACTGAAAGGCTTTTAAAGCTCTTGTGAACAATTTTACTTCTTTGTCACCATTCCTTATATACCCTTCTCTTACACTCTCGTCATTGTAACGTACTATCCGCGCCATCTGGTGGTTTCCTGTAACTTGCATATTCTTCTTCAAGATGTGTGTGATAATTCTACAGGTGAAATTTTTATTTTAGAGTTCTATTTCTGTGTGATTCTGAATTATCCTTAATTTATGGACATGAGTGTATATTAGGCGTGACTGACAACTTACCGTAAAATACTGCGTACAACGCGCACCTATACTTTCAAGATGCAATTTTTAGTTTTTAGGTATTATTCGCCGTATAACGCGCACTCCTTTTTTAGCAAGAAATCTAAAATGTACGAGCGCAATGCTCTTATGTTTTGAAGTCATTTGTTCCAGATATTATCCCAAGCCTTAGAAAAAAAATAGAATGCTTGAAGAATACAACCCTTTAAGGGCATAAGAAATGTCATTTATTTTTTTTTTAAAACATTATTTCTCGTTATATGTAGAAGTCTAATATTTTTTATGCTCATTTTTTTATTTTTAAAGTTTTCATTTTAATACCCGGCGTAAAACGCGCACCCGTAAATTCTTTGTGTTAAAACTTTATACTCTGGATTTTAGGGTAGTTCATTTTTCTTAATGGGAAATAGAAACTTGTTCGACGTAAATAAAGGAGGAATGAAACATTAAATTTCGATTCAGGGACTTGAATGGATAGACTGGATTTAGCATTTACATATGCTAAATGTCTATGAATTTATTACTTTGACCAGAAAACCAAAATTGAAAATTTCATTACGAAAATGCGCCATTTTTTTAAAGCATCCGTTCCTTTTTTTTCTTCAAATATGAGGGGAATGGGAAATTTCTTAGAATTAAAATGTGAACACCACAAGTGCTTTAATATTTCTTCGGCTACTGTTTCTATATTGAAAAATAGTAAGATTATTTGCTTAAAAACCTTTATTATTATTTTTAAATGATGGTTATAAGTACTCTTTTTTCGAATAATGATAAAAAAATATTTATTCATCTTTATGATATGTATGGATTTTCAAAGTATAATAGTAATATTTCTGAGTAAAGGTTAAAAATTTTCATCGCTGTTGTTTTAAGTTATACTAAAATGTTTGATAGCTTAAGTGCAATTGAAATAATTTCCATTCAATAAATTATGTCAGTCTGTGAGATAAATGTTAATAAAAAGAAAAGAGGAAATGTCGTGTGACTACCTTATAATTATCTTTTGAAAAGGTGAGCAAAAGATATAAACACCTGTCCCTTTCAGTTTTGCTTCTTTTGATTTGCTAATGAGGAGAATTCATGAATGTTTAGTGAAGTAAATTACACATATTCTGCTCTTGAATATGCAACGGAATCTAGTGTTATTAATATTTTTAAATATCTTAAAATGAGTGCTTGCAATTGGCGTCAATTTACTGTCGTTTTAAATTCTTTAAGAGTTGACGCAATATCTCGGGAATTAATAGGGTGTTAATGATGTTGGATAAATATAAGGTAACAATACATTGATAAAAAAGAAATACTTTGAAAAAATTATCATTTTAAATGTTTCAAAGTTATGTATGATTCATAATCTATTTTTGATGTTTTTTTGTATTAAAATTATTCTTTTTTGCTAATCTTAAAATTTATATTCATTGTAATTGTTATTGAATGTCCGTTCTTAGTTTAAAATTTTTAAAATTACTCTAATAAACTCTTTATTTCATTAATTTTTTTTATTGTTCTTCTTTTTAAATATTTTTCAAAAATTGAAATTAGAATAATTTTGTTGTTTAAAGTTTTTCAGTGGCATATTTGAAAGTTGTGACTTTGTAAACTCCAAGAATTCCTGATATCTTCCAGTTTCTTGCCTTTTTAAATAAATAATTCGGCATTGTATATAATTGTTTAAAATTACTCTGATCTTTGAGCAAATTCCTAGCGTTGATTAAAAAATAGAGCTTCCTAATGTTCAAATATCGAAGGAAATGAAATTTAATGTTATTATTGTAAAATTTAATACTATTTCCAAAAGTTACAATTCCTATATAATAAAACTTGAAACAAATATTATACCAAGCATTCAATGATATGATTGAAATTTAAATTCTTTTTTTGATTTATATATATATTGGATTTATTTTTCTTATAAATATTTATAAAGTTACTTTTGTTAGCTATTCTACAAAACATTTTACTAATAATTTCCATACATTTTAATTGCAGACAGTAATTATAAATGTAATATATAAGTTCATTATAGCAAAACTATGCAATAGTGTTATTGCGAAACTAATGTAATAAATCCTTGGTTAATAATACCACTTAAAATAATTTTTATTTTGTTCAAGTAATTAAACTGCGTGTGAAGCCAATAATTTCTTTCAATAATTTAGCTGAAAAATAATTTTCAAGTTACGTTTCTGATTCTCTTGTTACTTTACTATATACAACTGTTATTAATCAGTTTGGATGGGAGATGGAAGGTCGGTCCTCCCATCTTATCATGTTGTTCTAAGTTAGTTAAAACTGCGTATTTTAAAATACAGTTAATTTAACCATATATGCTTTTATTATATTTTCAAAATAATAAATAATACTCAATCGCGGTATTTTTTTCTAGAGTTTTTATTTTTATTTTTAACTAACATATTAAATTAAAAGTTGATAAGATTGATACTTTTGTAAACCTTTGTTTGCATTTTATTATTTTAATATACGTATAGAATAATTATTTACTTATACATTCAAATGTATTTTGCGTGTTTACTTTATACAATCTTTAAAAAAGGTTAAGAAAGAGAAACTATGTTTTTCTTTTTATAGCTGTGTAATTTGTCAACGTTCTTCTTTAAAAAAAAATTATGCTTGAAACCAATCTGAATTTTCAAAAATTAAAATTGTCTTGCTATTCAGTCTTTGTTTACAGATTTCAAATTATATATGTTGTGTTCTTGAACACAATGCCAGATATTAAGAAGTAATACTCGTTTAGTAAAGGATTCTTTGAACCGGAAGAGGACAATGATCTGAACGGTAGAGAAAAAGTTGCAAGTTCTTTTATCAAAAAAAATGTCACGTATGACATCTTTTGTATTAATTGGTCAAAAATTAGACGGAAGAGAAGCCATAGCTTAGGGAATAAGATTTATTACTGTTTCCATGATGTTTCAACCTTTTTAAGGCCCCTCACTTAACCTGAGTTCGGTCAGTCACTTCTTGCACTCAAGAATATTTTCAAAACTTGACTCTTTCGCAATAGGTATTTTTCACTGAAGCGTTGTATCACATATGGCGAACACCGGTTAAAAATTTTCGTGTTGAAAAAAAACCTTTACACGGAATTTAGTATATTGTGTTATTTTCTTTTTGGAATGAAAATAAAAATTTCAGGTATTCAGAACTCTGAAGGGGAAAAGAGTTATTCTTGCTATTTGTTTTTTATTATAAAGTGTTATTGAAAGGCTTGAGGGAATTTCATTTAAAATGTAAGTTGTACATTTCATAAAATTTGACTTTTGAAATCTTGCTCAAATTGTTATGTGTTAAGTTTTGTTGTATTCAAACCAATATTTTAAATTATAAATTTTTCAAATGATTAAAAATTTTACAGAATGTTTGTTTTCATAAAAATTATAATGTTTTTTCTGTTTGGTGGATATTAAATAAATTCCAAAAATATAACGAATTATATAAATAAAGTAATATTGAGATAATACATCCTAGACATAAATTTCATTTCATGCTCTTATTTTTGTTTCAATTTACCTTTGACAATATTGTGGATCTTTTTAAACTCAACTTGTGATTCCTCTTAACTTCTCGGATGTAAAATTACAAAATTTATTATTACAGCAAAAATTTATGTGTTTTTAATTTAGGAAATTAATTATCGCATATAAGACGTTTTATCTTATTCTTACGTATCATATCTTTTTATAAATAAAAATAAATAAAAATTTTTGTTTATAAATACTTATTGAAGGTTTTTCTATAATACCATTGGGTAGCGGACTCTCGCCCGCTGAAGTGTGAGGGTGCACCAAAGGATGAGACACTTTCTGCAAATATATAATTTATTAAGCCTTTCTAATCACTATCTAAATTCGACCTAAGCTATGGGGAGCAAGTCATCTTGAATAATAAGTTAAGTATCTAGAATACAAATCTTGTATTTATAGTTAATAGCAGATCCTCAGCAATCATAAGAATCCTGGCACGGCCCGTCTAATTCTTTCACCTTGAACTTCGACGATTTTAAATATTAACTTTTCTGACTAACATCTTAACCTTCGCATTACAACAATCACCAACTTTCCTCTTAATTTGACTTTAAGTAGTAACTCTCATTAACATAAATCGCGGTTCCTTTGCAGAAATCGAGTTTGTAATCATATGACGTCAGCAAAAGTGTTTCCCCTCACAGGATTAGTTCAGATTCACGAATATAACCCGTTACATCAGTGATTCTCAACCTTTTTTTGTAGCGGTAAATATGTAACAATTTCAAAATTTGGTGGCATACTAACAATAAAGTAAGTTAAAAAGAATTTTACTTATCTGTAATGCATTTCCAGCTATCCGCGAAAGAAAAAGCTAAGTATACCACAAATACCCTTATTTTATATCTATAAAACAGTCAAATGATTCGATTCCTTGTTTTATTTTTTCCCCTCAAAGTATAATTAAAAATTTTAAAAAAATTTGCCGCACCCATAAGTGGTTAAAAATTACTCCGTTGTATTATGCACATTTGAACCTTACACAATAATGTCTTGTTAATTTACGCTAGCCTTATTATGCATATATATTAGAAATATGTATGCAATATTAATATAAGTTATTCTGTTATCTTTTTTGTGTGATTTAATTATCTTACTAAAATAAAATAGAATATTTAATATATTTATTTGCCTTGTGAAAACTGACATGATTGCTAAGAATACAAAATTTAATATCGCCACTTCTTACATATTTATATTATGATACATAAATGTTGTGTCTTTCTAATACAATCCTCTTTTCTCTTTCTCTTCTTTGACACGAAAAATACCTTTAGAATTTTCTCCAAAATGCCGGCTCCAGATAGGGAGATTTTATCGACAGTTTTCTTGACCAGTGTTAGATACCGTTGAATTTGTGACCGAATGGGGACGCTGAGATGTTAGAAAGTAAAAAGTGAGCAAGAAAGAAACCTGGGATAGATATTAAAAGAGGCGGTCAGAAGTGGAAAGAGGAGGGAGGAATGGGAAAGAAAGGTAAAAAAGTGTGCGTAGGGAGGGCGGGTGGAAAGAACCCGAAGAATATTCCGCTTGCAAAGAAATTCCACAAATTCCAACGCTTGGTTCGTCCGAAACTATTGGAAATGGAGGGCTGGACAGACAGTTCTGACCACGCTGGTCGTAATATGGGCAGTGAAAAGTTCAAGCAGGGTGTGCTATTTCCATGGCAGCCCTCTCCACCCTTCTGCCGTGGATAAACGCAATTTTGTCTTTCGTATCTTGGAATCTTTTTATTGCTGTTGCCGTAAGTAAGAAGGAATTGGTTGCAGGGGCTGAGGCATACGGAACTTAGTGGGAGCTCTTCTCTGGGTAGGGTCTCATATTTATTTAAAAGCAAGAATTTCCATGCCTTACCATGGATGGAATACCTCTCCCAATTTTATTGCTTTCCAATATATTTTGCAATGCATTTGCATATTGAGCGAATCGCTTTTTTTTCTTTCTTTTTTTTTTGTTAATTTTTTTGCTTTATGCAAAAATATGTGGAATTGGTGAGTCTACGACTTTGGATTTTTGATGCAAAGTCAAAAATTTTAACTCCTTTATGCAAAATAATTTTCATGTCATTTTGAATTTCCTTGACGTTTTTAGATTTTTCTATACGAATTTTCTAAAGTGTATTCGAAATTTTTAAATGGTAGTAAGTTAGAAAAATGTACCGATGGTGGATTGAAAGAATACTATATACATTGCCTACACTTTCTGTTAACAATTGTATTTATTTTGAATTACTGAGATATAATTAAGGGAGGAAAAAAGAAAAGTAAATGTATTCTATGGTGATTTTCCCCCGTGAATGTGAATTTTGAAGGAATTACTATTTCTATTTGACTGGGGGGATGAAAATTTGTTAATGCAACTAATTGTTTACCATTGTTCATGATGTTTTATTGTATTTTAACTCAAGTAGACAGTTATTTTCATTTGAAAAACTTGTATTTATTCTAAAAAACATGTAAATGTGTAATAAAACTTGTTCATTAATTTTTTTCCCGATTTTAAGCAGAAATTTTTCTCTATTACCACCACCTTTCTTTTTTTGTGTGGGTGTACTGCATGAAAATCAGTTTCAAATGTATTTTTAAGACATCAGTGTAAAGTAAGATAGTTTATTTATATGTTATTTTGTGGCTTTCAGATTTCTTAGAGGATTATAAACTTTTTTTTCCTATTGAAATATCTCGTTTGATTTTATATTTTTTTCCGTTACAAGATTTTATCAATCTTCTTTTGTGTTCTGTGTTCTTCCCTTTTGAAGAAATGTCAATTTATTTATATTTATATTTATTTATTTGTATTTTTTTCTCTGAATTAACAGTTTGTTAAATATTTCTCAAAAATATTGCACTCGAGCAAGCAGATGTTTATTGTGAACTGCAACGTCGGAACAAGCATAGTGATTTAAAAAAAAATGTTTTGGTTTTGCTTATGTACAGATAAAAGACGACTTAAAAATTAGGACATATATTTTTTTATTGTAATTTTCCTTCAAATTTATATCTTATTTTACTTTAAGATGATTTTCATCTTTTGAAGACTTCTATTGGATATTATTTTACATCCCTTTATAATAAATATAAAGAAAATGCAAAAACTACTTTTTGGCATTGTTTATTTTAAATCTACGTACTGAAATCAAGCAAAAGAAATAAAAAAAGGGAATTATTAAAAATATTTTAATTAATTGTATATTCTATGTAAAAAAAATGTATTTCTCTAGATATTAAGAATCAAAGTATATTTTTGTACACAATGCATGTGCTTTATTTTTAGTTATTAGGTATACAAAATTAGGTATTTTAATTTATACATGTGTCCTCACAATTTAATGTCGTAGTTCAATTCTTTAAACTAAGAGCATTTCCATATTGTAATTATTATTGATGCTTTTTATTTAAATTTTAAGCTATGTAGTTAAAATATTGTGTAGTATTTAAATATAATTCGTCCTTTATTATTTTATAAATTGTGCACCGATCGAAGTATTTAAACTGTGATATTCCTTATTTGCTTCATTTTATGGTATAGACCAGGAGTTCTTAAACTTTTCGGAGTGATGACCCCATTTTTTGTGGAAAAATTTTGTGTGATCCACAGTAAATTTTTGTTTTGAATATAGCGATATAGAAATTTTAATTACGTAACAAAATTTTAAAAAAATTAATTTTATGTAATTACATGAATTATTTACTGTTTATTAAATTAGTCACTTTGAGTTTCTCCAATAAGATTCTAAGTAAGCAATTGCATTATTATTATTAATGGTGAATGAATGAATGTTAACGTCGCTTTGTTCAGCTATAAACGAGGGTTTTTGGCGACGGACCTCGTAATTTTGAACTATCTTTCTTATGCAAAAGTATATATCAAAAATCCTAAAATTTTAGGTGATCCAGCTGTAAGTCACGCCGTTTTAATTTAAGAAACACTTGTATAGACCATACTTGAAATACAAATATCAAGCACCTACAAATAAATTATTAATAAATCATAGCCATTGTTTACTTCTCAACATGTGTCTTGCATTGAGGTTTATTTTTTCATTTTATATTAATATATTATCATTTCTTAATTATTTATATAATAATTAACTTAAATTTTCTCCCAGGGGAATTTATCCATAATGGTCTTGAGCCCACCAAGACTTCTCTTGATAATTAACTTTCGTTTTACTTGCCTAATGGCAAATAACCACAACCTTTTCTCCCAAAAAACTGAAACCTCTGCGTTTTTAAATCAGGATGATGCAATCTTGCATCACCTGCATATTACGGTCAATTAGAATAGCCTTTACCGGAAATGATATCATTCTAACAACTTCCGGTTGACCAGAATTGTTAAAGATTGAGATCTCTTGAGCCAAGAATGTTTTTGTGAGTGTCTTATATGTTCGCCTGTTTCTTGTGTTTGTGATATGCTTTTCGTGTCGTCGCTTCACCTATGTGTAAAGTAAATTATAGATTTTAAGCAGCATGTCTCTTTATCAATCCATTCAACGACTGTAACAAATTAATAGATACCATCATGCAAAATGTCTTAAGGTATCCGACAGCTTACGACAGCTTTAAAAAAAATGGAGAAATGGGGATTTTTTTGTTTGGTTTTAGATTTGTTTAGTATATTTTAAGAAAAATATACTAAAACTAAAAAGAGTAAAAGAAATTATTATTATTTAAATGGAAAAAACTGGGGAAAATTTACAAAAAATAACAAAAACGTAGCCATTCTGTACCAAAAGTTTATGAACAAATTTTAGATTTTTTAATTCTGATGTGTTGCTATGTTATTCATTTTGAAATGACTTCAGGATAAGAGATATTTTAATTTTTACAGAAACGAGTGCACTTCATCTTAGTTATTATATGAAATTGCTTTAAAAAACAGTGATTATATTAACATAAGGACTGTAAATTTTGATGATATCTGAAACAATAATTGATAAATCTGAAAGATAAAACACATCTACTATTATACAGAACATACACAAAAAATTTCTGTTAATTTTTAAAAAACTTTTTGAACAATCGCTGTCCCCGTTTGGCATTTTCAAAAAAAAAAAAACAAAATCGTATAAAACAGGTTTTAAAATATGACATCTTGCTTAAAGTAAAGGCATCTGCTTTTACTAAAATACTTGTTGTTTTTGTTCTAATGAACGGAAAATAATAAACTTGGTGTTTTTATAAAGCTAATAAGATGACCTATAAAATAAAATCATAAAAAAAATGTCAATATTTGGCAAAATTCACAACTTTAGGGTAGTCGGATACCGTAATTCGTGTGCGAACCGTTGCATGTATAAATTTACTTACATGCCTCAATGATTGTTTTTAAATGTATTTATTTTTTGAATTTATGAAAAATAAAATAAGATTTCAAACCATATTTTAAATGAAAATTATCTTTACCACCAATAGTTTTCGGTTTTTCGTTATGTATCAAAATAATGCAATTTCATCTGGTCAAAAATATTCGTGATTTTCTTATCATTCTTGTAATTACATAGTAGGCATGTTGCATTAAAAAGTGTTGTTCTACTAGTGAAACACCAACAGATTTCAAAACACGCTTAATGATCACACCTAATTCTCTAATTAATCCAACTTCCCTTTGAACTGCGCTTCGGGCTTTCCCTCTATTGAATCTTTGTTGCGTGAAATTTGAACTCGGGTTCATCGTTCTATCGAAAAGCATCCCATAAATTATTTTCGATTCGAGAACTGAGAGGGATTGCACAATTTTTCACACATTAAATTTCTGTGATTACCGCACACGTACGTTAATATAGAGTTGCCTTCAGGAAAGTGTTTTTATCGTATTTTCTTCTTTTCTTTTTCTTTTTTTGCTTCCAAGGTTAAGCCAATCAAGTAACCTTGGCGACTAAGAGCAGCTAACTTTCTAATCTAATGCCGGAAATGCCTGTTCTTTTTGCTGTTTAATCTTCCTTGAACGAGTCTTAGTTTGTTGAAGATTTGAAGTTTTTCCTAATGAGAGAATTTATTAGGAAAATATCAGTTTGGCTTTTTTTTTTATGTGTATTACTACTCCATAACATTTACATAAACATCAAAAAAGTTATGAAAAATTATTCTTAAATTATTTTTTTGGCAACTATTTTTTTTTTTAATAAAAATGCTTCTTTGTTCTTGTAATTTATTTATTTATTTTTTTTTGCAATGAGTTAAAGCAATAATAAGGCACATAGGTAAATAAAAATACACTTATAGTAAAAGTATTTTTTTTTAATTTGAAAAAAATTAGGTAGAATCTTAATATATGAACATTGTTATCAACAATTTTCAAATACCAAATTTTATTTAAATTTTACAAATAAAAGGATAAGTATAAGTCTAATGTTTGTTTTGAATTCAATATAAAACACGTGATTGCATCTGGCACGTGACCCTTAGGAATTTGGCCCATTCCAGTAGTGAATGAGTGAGTGAGTGAATTCAGCACTATTCAACTACTTGACTATTGGCGCTGGACCTCATAATTTTGAACCATGGTCAAGCGACGATGACAACAGCTGAGCTGGAACCCCCCTCTCCTTACTTCCACACCACACAAACGGGAGGACGTTTGAGTTTCGACAGATTTAACGTGTATCGCCCCCTACACGGTGGGTCTTCAGCGGTCCTTGGCTCGAACTCATGACACGCTGGCCACGAGTCTGTTACCTTGACCACTAAGCTACTGCGACCACCCCATTCCAGTAATCGCTCTTGCCATGTGAAACTTTCATACAATGAATTTCTGTTAGGTGGGAATGGACTCAAATATTTAAAAGACAAGATTCTACTTCAAAAGATATGGAACTCCTTACCTTTTTACTCTTTTTACTGCTAAAAATAAATACTTTCGTTATTGTGCTAAATATTCCTAAAAAAATTCAAATTTTTTTTTAAAAAGTTTTTTTTTTTTTTCTTTCTTTGTTCTGAAATATATCAAGTAATAGAAGTAGAGTTAGTTTTGCTATCTCAAATGACACCTGTGTGTGTTCCATTTATTAAAATGTTAATATTAAATTCTTTGTATTGCTCTCTTTATATATCTTGCTCTTATATTTCTGCCCTTTAAATCCCCTTACCTGCCTTGAGATTAAATTCAAGGTGAGAAAGAGTGAAAGTGGATTGATGTTGCTCCTGCGCGTGCGCTGGTGGAATAAATTTTAGCCCTTTTTATACGCAAAAGAAGGAGGTTGGTCATCGCGGTTGATGTTGAAAAATTCACCCATGCGCACAATATGGTGTGGCGCGGTTTATAGTGATTCCGTTTTCAAGCATTCAATTCCTTTCTAATGTAGTGGATAGAGGTGCAGAAAACCTCTTTCTTTTTGAGTGCGATACTCTAGGAAAATGTCACCCTTGGGTAAATAGGATTTATGTTTTCAATACACCCAGACACAGAACCAAGTTTGTATCTGTGTCTAATAAATTTCAAAAGGAAGGGGAATAAAATCTAGATTCAACTTGTATCATAAACAACCTATTTTTCTTCCACATCCGGATTTATTTCCCCTATACTGTATAAGGGGAAAGGTGGGAGAAATGAGTCAAAAACTGCTTTTTTCTGAATTTTTTTTTCATAATACGGCAGGTTCTTGCATTTGAAGCTTTTAATTTTAAAATTTCTTAAAATCTTTTCGTTATGATTCAAGTAAACGTTTACGCTTTACATTCGCGTTCAGATAATTATTTATACCATTTTCATCCGAATTCTATTTTTCAATTTCATTACAGCATATGTTTGGATAAATGTGATCACGAAAAAATTGTAGATATTTAGAAAAAGAAAGGAAAAAAAGTACTTTGATATAGTGCAGATTTTAATGAATCGACGTCGGAAGTAAAATAAATGTATAATTTTTTATGGAGAATTTCCCATTCCTTTGTGTAAAAGTAAAAACTAGCGAAGACCATAAAGAACAGTGGTTCATACACTGTACATCGCCGCGTCCCCCCCCCCTTTAGGTATCAGTGTGACATCGCGGACCCCCAACTTATTTATATAATGTACTTCCCAACTGAATATTCTTGATCAAAATACAAGTTCTGGTAGAGTTTTTTCATTGGAAGCAATTTAGTGATCTAGTCTAGTATGGTATATCTTTCAATTTCTCCACGAGGCTTTTCAGAGTCTGAAAAGAGGGAAATCTCAACGTTTCATGAGAGACTCCTCGGACCATCGTTTAAGAACCGTTGATATAGAAGATTGAATTACTTGTGACTCTATTCTATTCGGTAGCTTTAATTAGAATGAAATATGCTATATCATGTGTAAGAATTATGTATATAAATTATTCATCAACATTCAATCAAAACTATATATATAAATAATTCAACAACAGTATGAACATTTATTTTGTGCAATTGATGTTTAAATTTTAACGATAAATTTTGTAAACGTACTAAAGAATTTCTGACATATATTTTAGCATTTATTCAGTTTCTTTAAGCACATATAATGAAATCAATTGCGACATAAATAATCTTTTATATTTTTTGGATTGAATTAGGTAATTTTGGAAGCGCCTAATTTTTTTTTTTTTTTTTTAGAAAATTAAGTCAAATGTTTTAAAAATAAGAAATAAAAATATTTGTATGTGTTTTATGTCGATGTGCATAAATGCATGCGTAATATATTAATGTTAAAAGATCTTGTAATGTGAATATGTTACACCAAAGTAAAAAATGCTAAAATGAATAATTTTCCCCTTCTTTTTAAAAATTTGTGGTGGGAAAGACTGAACTTTGAAAAAATATTTATATTAATGTGTATTTTTATTATTCTTGAATTTTATACTGATTTCGGATTTAAAAAACATATTTAAATAGTACTACTCCCTTTAAAATAAATCCCCTGCCTATATGCATTGCAAGTATAACTTTATTAATAACTCATACTCCTGAGACCATAATTGTTGCGCCACCTATCGGTGAGATCTGAACTGTTCCTTTTTTTTTTTTATTCTTATTCGATTTCTCGCAGTTATAACAACAATCGACCTTTAATTTTTCTTTTTCCCGCTTTGAGACAATTTTTAAAACGTGTAAATTATGGCCATTTGATAATATTTTGTGTATAACTATATTTGATATTTAACTATGAGAGCACGATCTGTAAAATTAATTTGCAAAATGCTATAATTTTGGGAATATTTTATTTATGCATTTATGCTGTTCAAATGAAGTATTTTAAATTTTATTCCACAAAAAACTTTTATTATTGTAAAAAAATTAAATTATTTTTTAAAAATTCAAATCTGATATAAAAATTTTACAAGTTTGAACACACGGAAGTGGAAAAAGTACACTGACTGTGTCAGATTTTGATCTTTCTGATTATTATAAAATGCTTTTTATCTTTTTTTTAAAAAAAAAAATAGGGAATATCGATAAGGCTGCCACATGAATGATGCTTTACATTATTTTTTTTATATAATTGGAATAAATTGAATTCTTTTGAATCTTTTTTAATTCAATTATATACTTTTGAATTCGAATACTGAAAAATTTGTAACAGAATTGCTGTAGAAAGTTAAACTGAAATTTTCATTTCTTTGTATATTTTTTATATAATATCTCTTAAATGCTTATATGCTAAAATTTATTTTACTTGTGCTCTCATGCAAAAATGTATGTTATTAATGCTGTAATTTGTTTCACAGATTTGAGTAAAGTATTTTTGCTCGGTAGTTTTAATTTGTCAAAGAAGTAGTAAAAAAAATATTTATTTGTTTAACTTTTGAATTGGATTTTTAGGGGAAGGTCTTTTATTACAAGAAAAATAATATTTTATACTGCAATGCAAAGCCTTTTCCCTCTTAATAAAAATTAAAGTAAAAACCAATTTATAAAAAGCATAGTTTTGTGCTTTGAAAGAATTTTAAATTATTGCTTAAAAAAGAAATTACAATATTCAACGCACACCTAGTTTTTGCTTAATTAGGCGAGAAATTTTATGAATGATTTCAATTTTTGTTTCACCATTAAAATTCACTCTTTGTTCTCAAGAAATTTACAAAAGCAAAAGATATTCTTCAAAATCTGAGTAATGCTTTCTTTGTGGAGTTCTTTCTTTGGTATTTTTGTAAATTCAGTATTTTAATGCCAATAATGGTATGAAATTTATCCTTATTAACTTCGCGTTTTTTCTCAAAAAGAAAATCATAAAAATTTTAAATTTGTTTTTGTACTAGTTCTGATCTTTTCTATATTTTTGTTGTCTGCTATTATTAACATTTAAAAAATTGTTTTGAAATCATTTCTTAATATCTTTTTTAAGAAATGATTTATGATATCTAAGTTTGGAGTACTTTTTTAAAAAATAGCATACTAAAACATTATAAATGCTTTTTTAGGAATCAATACCAATAAATATTATTATTTAACTAACAACATTAAAAAAATTTAAATTTTAGCAATAATTTTGAAAAACTTCTAAGCAATTAGAGAGACAAGTCATTAACTTATATCAATAAAAGTATTACAAAAACAAATTAGATGCATTTATCTAGAGAATGTACTAAAATTTTAATGTTGAGCTGAGCAAGTAAATATTATAAGAAATGTGATATTCTTTTTGAGAACACAGGACATAACTCAAAAAATATCCATACAACAAGAAATATTTTAGTACATTCTCTAGAAAATATTACGAATATCAGGTCTAAAAACTTTTGTTGAAATACATTTTTATCATTATGAGTTATGAGACTCACCATGATATATTTTAAACAATTTAAATGCCTATTTCTAGTAGATTTAAGACCCACTTCCGGTTTTTCTAATTTTATAAAATTTATTGTAACTTGGTCTCTAGGTAGTATAGAAACTAAACAGTGTTTTGTAAAGCCCCCCCCCCCAAATACTCTGTTCAAGAAAATAAAAAAAGTATATGTTTTCACCGAATTTGGTCAATTCTATGTGTTCGGATACCATCACTCAAAGTGAACTGTCGATCTTCTGATACTGAAAATTCACTTTTTATTTTATAAGTCTTGAAAAATTCAAGTGGGGTTACCCTTGTTTTTTTCATAAAGGAACTTACTACGTTAAACAAAATCTATCTCACTTGATAACATCTCAATTGTGCATCAAAAGGAAATAATTCCGTCAGTTCCGTCATCAGGAATGCAGTTGTAAAGGGGAGAAAACATCGGAACAGGTATGAAAAACAAAATCCAACGAGTGGTTGAAACGAAGGACAAATATTAAGAAGTTACTAAAAATGATCCAACTCTTTAGTATCAGCTGTTTTATCCTCTGCCAAACGTCCTTGACCTTCGCAACGTGTGCTACATTTCCCAAGGCTGTGATATGACGTCACAACACGTGGCCCGAAAGGGTTAACGAACGTAAAGGGTTGTTGTGGATGGAAAAGGAAAGAAAAAAAAATAAAAAGGAATGAGAGAGAGCGAAAGGATTACGCCGGCTCATGACAAGGTTCCTATTCACCCAGTTTCACTTGCCACTCTTTAACCTTTTTATTATTATTATTATTATTTTTGCTTTCCGTTGTCTGTCTTGTTTACGCCCACTATATCTCGGCTCCCGCTTTTCCGCTATTTCCTCTCTGCTGATGGGAATTGAATTGTTTGTTGTCGCTGGTGTACACTTTTTGCGGATTAATTGGGGGTCGAAATCTGTATTTAACAGGAATGCGGACCTACCTGTTACTTTGTTTGAGTCAGAATGATGGAATTTAAATAACCATGTGCACAAATTCTATCTTTTATTTGAATAGAGTAATGAAATTTTTTAAACTTAATGTTAATTAAAAAATTAAATTGTATCGTAATAAGCAGAAAAAGGAGGAAATATAACTTTTCACACTGAATTGCAGAAGTATTTGAACTCTGTAAATATGCTATGAATGTTTCAATGGTGCCTATGCCGGGAAAAACTCCTGTGAAATACGGAACAAAATAGAATTTTAAAATATCCAGTAACTCTTTACGAAACTATCTAAAGCAGTTTAATGAGGCATTACAAATGGGGAAAAAAATACTTTATTTTTATAATTTTCTTTTGTGTGTTTTACAAAATTATAAGTTTTTGATGAAAACAGCTTTTTTGCTGTTTCAAATATTTCATCTCTCAAATGTTATTATTTGCTAGCATGAGATTATTCTAGTTTTTTCGTCACTAATTTACTATTTCAATCGTACGGTTATAATTTTAATTATATCAAAAGTTTTAAAAAGCTGCTCTTAATATGGGTTTGAAATGCTTTTTTAGTCAGGTTAATTTTTCGTGAAGCCATTATGCATGTAGTACAGTATATAAACTTCAATTACTGCTTTTATGGAATGTTTCTAGAACTATTCGTTTCTGTAACCTCTGGCTACAAATTACAATAGCATAAATGCATAGAGTTTCCGTCTTTTCTTTAAAGAGCCTTTTAATTTTATGAGATTTGCCGCTGGGAAGATTTTCATTCACAAACAAGTTAACTTGGTAAAATCGTTTTGCAGATGATTCTTATAATCATTGAAATCAATCAAACGATGTCTATTAGAAACAAGTAGAGGTCTTCAGCATCTTTATCAAAGGGGCGTTGCCTCTACGCCCATAGCTCGTCATAGCTTGTGAATCCCGGGGTTGTTTTGCAATCATATGAAGGATCTGTGTAATTTTGGGGTGCGCTCTCCGTTGTTAAAATACTTACACATAATAATTCATCGCAACTTTCTTAGTATATTGAAAGGAAATCGAATTTGTTATTTACCTTGCAATTGAACAAGCATTTTTTCAGGGAGGGGGAGATGTCGGAATGTTGTTTTTTTTTACCTTGTTTAGCTTGAAAATTAAGAAGTAGCCATTTATGAATAATGTATCTCCCGCATTTGCTAAATAAAATATTTAATCTACGAAATTTATTTAATTTAATTTGTCTATCCATATGATCAAAATTTTCATTACTGTAACTAAGCAAATACATTTTTACACGCAAACGAGAGCTCGTGATGACTTTTGTAATAAATATTAATGAAATAGAGATCTAATTTCTTTAATGCCCTTTATTTATTTTTGTGTGTGTGTTCTTTTATTTGATTACTCGTTCTTTCAGAATTGGATATCGTATTTATTCGAATCTAAGCCGCACACACTACAAATTTTCAAAGCGTTTTTGTGAAAAAAATAATAAAATAGTGTAGAAAAGCTAATCGGTATCCTATATTTTCGAAATTAAAATTTTTTAAATGGGAGCTAATAAGCAGTGAATAATTAATTAATTTTACCTCTGTTGAAAACTTCTAAATACAATATAAGAACCCGTAATTGCTGTAACTATCAATATCATGTTCAATTTCCTTCATCCAACGAATTTTTCCGCTTTCGATTCTAATCCGCACCCGATTTTCAACAGCATTAAAGTTTGAAAAAGTGCGACTTAGATTCGAATAAATACGGTGCTTGTGTTCATTTTTAATTTAATTATAATATTTTTTAGGAGTGTAGTATACTTTATGAAGTTATATCTCATTTTCAAGCCTTATGCTTATACATAGCATTTGTTATGTAATGGTGGAAAAAACAATTCAAGCGGACATATATGTAAGTTTTTGAGTTTTAAATTTCATAATCAGATTGGTATGTTTTTTAGAAGGAAACATATATGTTGTATCTCTTTACTAAAAGTAACTTATCTTTTTCTTTTATTACTGAGTTTAGTACCTATTTTTGGAATCCATTCTATACTCTTATACTTTACGGAACATAATCCATTAATAAATATAATGTATTCACTTTTTCTTGTTTCCGCATCGTAGAATCGTATGCGATACCTTGTTGTGTCTTGCACCTGCGCTGCATTATATTTGAAGATGAGGAGGGTGTACATATATTTCCCGAAGGCTGGAAGATTTTCTTTCCCTCCCCTAAATCTGAGAATTTGTCACGAGAAAAACGTATCAAGATGAATTTTAGGTTTATGTTATGTGAATAGGTGTAATAGAAAAGAAGGGAGCAGGAATCTGTTGTAATGACATGTTAAATATTTCAACTTATAAAGTTCTGATCTCTCTTCTTCAGCGTGTATGAAACGCCTCAGAGTATCCGAAATTTTGATTTTATGACCACACCCAAGATTAGGTACGACCCTGCTTCATTATTAGGCTAGGGAAACGATGGAATACATCAGAAAAGTTTTCGTGATGTTATATATATGGCCCTTTCATATAAATCTCATAGCTCGCAACTCGTTTAATATGGCGGCGTAATTTTTTTTCTGTTCGTTTATTTAATTTGCATTAAAGCTTTATTGCTTTCTGCCCGGGAGAATTTAACAAAACTGTGCTTGTTTTAGATTCTATGTATTGCACACTGTATTTGATTTATGTAATAAAAAATTATGCATGTTTTGCATTTTTTAAAATCTTTGAACTTTTTTTATAAGTGTTATAGCAAAAAAAATTATCTACTATGCACAAACGCACTATTCGGAAATATCATTTTGTAATGTGTGTCTGTTCCTACTTCCCTCTAATCCCCCTTGTCTACTCTTGGACCCGACTAGATGTGTGGGGAGAACTGAATAATCCTTCGACATGATTTACTCAAGTTATTTTACTGTCACAAAATATCAAGCAAGCACAATAACAATCCAATTAAGATTGTTGATCAAAATTAAGACCGAGAAGGTGAGACTCATTAAGGGGGGATAGATAATATTACGGACCCTCAAATGATTTCTACGATAACCTATACAGGCTCTATTTCAACTCAGCCTCGCACTACAAATTATTTTCTAACTTCTATTTAAATAATGCTTGCAATACCTGTACTCTTGTAAAGTCGAAGTCCTACTGTTGAGGCCTTGAACGCTTATACTTGACGGCATCAAATCCGATCCCCATTGGGAAATCTTCAATATACACTTTTATAAACTTAGTTCCGCCCTGCAATAACTCGCGAACCTCCACTCACTAACTCTTAAAACTCGCGAATCCAGAATTTATAAAGTAAACTTAATTTGCATAATCACGTTTTCTTACCTTCGGTGAAAGTTGGTTGAGAAAAATATTTCCCTAAAAAAATCCCCGAGGAGTTTGTGGAAGGAACCGTATATATCCGTCACAATTTTACAAGTATTTTTTTTAAAAAATGTGTTGAGATTTATGAGAGAAATTGATTTCATCCAAGGTAAGATAAAATAGTTTTTACTGCATATATATTAATAGGAAAAATAGTTTCAATAGAACAATAAGATCGTACGTAATGAATTGAATTTTAATAAAACATGTTTATCTATATATATAAAGGAGAAAAGCGACTCACTGACTGAATGACTGACTAATCACGAAATCTCTGGAACTATTCAACCTACAGACTTGAAATTTGGTAGACACGTTCCTTTGATAGAGTAGACATCAGCTAAGAAAGGATTTTCCGAAATTCGAAACGCAAGGGGCGTTACGGGGGGTTAAGGGCTTTAATAATAATTGTTTCCATGTTTAAACTACTTGATGTACAATCTTGAAATTGGGTAAGCGGATTCCTTTCAGAGAGTAGAGATCCGCTACAAAATGAGTTTGCTGAAAATCGACCCCCAAGTGGCGTTGCAGGGGCTTAGGGGGCGTTATAGATAATTATTTCCATTTTTAAACTATTTGACGCACTGTCTTTAAATTTTATATATAGATTCCTTTCGTAGAATAATGATCAGTTACAAAACGGGTTTTGTGAAAACAGACTTCTAAGTGGCGTTGCGGGGGATTAAGGTGCGTAATAGATAAATATATCCGTTTTTAAACTACTTCACCTACCTGCTTGAAAATTGGTAGGTAAGTTTTTTTCCTGGAGTAAATATCCGCTACAAAATGGGTTTTGGGAAAATTGACCCCCAACGGGTGTTGCGGGGGCGGGGGGTTTAAGGGGCGTTATAAATTCCTATTTTTAAGTTATTAGACGTACAGTCTTGAAACTTAGTAAGCAGACTCCTCTCATACGCTAAAAATGGGTTTGGTTAAAATTGCTTCCAAGTGGCGTTGAGGGGACTTAAGGGGCGTTATAGATAATTATTTCCATTTTTAAACTATTAGACGCACAGTCTTTATATTTGATAAAGAGATTTCTTTCATAGAGTAGAGATCAGCTATAAGAAGGTTTTGTGAAAACAGACCTCTAAGTGGCGTTTCAGGGGAATAAGTGGCGTAAGAGATAAATATTTTCGTTTTTAAACTATTTGACCTACCTGCTTGAAAATTGGTAGGAATGTTTCTTTCATGTAGTAAATATCCGCTACAAAACGGGTTTGGAGAAAATTGACCCCCAAGGGGTGTTGCGGGGGGTTAAGGGCAGATATAAATAATTATTTCTTTTTTTAAACTATTAGACTCACAGTCTTGAAATTTGGTAAGCAGATTCCTCTCATAGGATAGAAATACACTACAAAATATGTTTTGTAAAAATCGACCCCTAGGTGGTGTTGCGGGAGTTCAAGGAGGGTTATTGATAATTTTTTTGCATTTTTAATTAATTGGACGCACAGTCTTCAAATTTTGCTAAGCAGATTCCTTTCATAGAGTGCAATTCCCCTGCAAAATGGGTTTTGTGAAAACGGACCCAGAAGTGGCGTTGCGGGGGCTCAAGTGGCGTTATAGACAATTATCCCCATTTTTAAACTGTTAGACGTACAGTCTTGAAATTTGATAAGCAGATTCCTTTCGTAAAGTAGAGAACCGCTACAAAATGGGTTTCGCGAATATCAACTACTAAGTTTAATTTATAGGGAGATTAAGAGGCGTAATCGATAAATATTTCCATTTTTAAACTACTTGATCATCCTGCTTGAAAATTGGTAGGCATGTTCCTTTCATGAAATAGAGTTCCTCTAACAAAGAGTAAAATTAAAATTGACACCTAAAGATGTTTGCGAGGGGTCAAGAGGAGTTACAGAAAAAAATTCCTGTTTTTAATTGTTAGACCCATATACTTGAAATTTGTTAAGCATGTTTCTTTTGTTGAATAGGGATCCACTAAGAATAAATTTTAAGCAAATCAAGTTCTGGGGGGTTGCAGGGGGTTACTGGGACGTATTGACAAAAAAAAATCCTTTTTTAGAGCTACAAGGACTATAATAATGAAATTTGGTTTGCATTTTTCTTTTGTTGAATTGAAATCCGCTAAGAGCGGTTATTTAGGAAAACGGCTCTCAACGGGATTACGGGGATATTGATAGTAAAACTTTTGTTTTTTTCTCTTAGATTTAGACTTGAAATTTGGCTTGCATGTTCAATTTACGGAGTAGAGATCCACCGAAAATTGGTTTTGCGGGAATCCACTTGGTTTTTGGGTTACGAAAGAGCAAACATCATTCTATGCTTCAATTTTAGAGATTTTTAAAAAATACAAATTAGATGAGTTCTGCCCTTTTTTTTTATCAACAGGTGACAGTTACAGGTATAAGTATATTTTTCAATTCAATCGAATTCTTAATGCTAGGACTTAGATATCAATAATTTATACATATATATAAACAGTAAAAATTTATAAAACATCATGAAATACCCAGCGAAGCGGGCGGGTAACAGCTAGTTTAGTATACAACAGGTAGAGTGCCCGCTTTGTAAGCATAAGGTCGATAGATTTTCTGAATACGAAAATCATAGGCATGCATGTCATATGATTATGTGGCATGTAAGAGAATCTTTGAATTTCTGGAACTCGGAGCAAAACCAAATCACAGAAATATTTAGCATCCGAAGAGAGCTTGAATTGAAATTAATTCAAGCTTCAAAATTTAGTAGCGGCAGCCGCCACTAGATGGTGCCCCCTTGGAATGGTTCTTTTATTTGGGGACTTGCCTCGCCTGCAATAGCTTAGTTGCCAATATGCAGCCCAAAAGGGAAAAAATTTAGTATACAACATTTTAAAATGTATTTTAACTTATATTTGGGTATCATTTTACAATAATTTTTTTTAGTTTCATGTTTATTTAAAACCTTATGCAGAAATTATAATTAATTCCAATTTTTTTGAAGTTTAAAGAAATACACTCAGTTGGTAATACGCACAATCAATCAATCAAATTAAATGAATTTTTATTCTTTACCCTTTATTCGTTTTCTTTATATTAATTATCATGTCATAAATTTAGTTGATTTAAAAATTAAAAAAAGACTTTAAAGTACGACAGATAATAAATGCAATGGCTAAAAAGGAGAAAATAGCATTATTTCAAAAAATCACAATAAAGAAAATATCCCAATTTAACTTACTTTTTTTCTATTAGTCTTGGAAATATTGATCTGAATGGTCATAAATTTCCTCTCAGTATCTAAATACACAAGGGGTACACTCTACAATAAAAAAACGGACCATTTTTCTGATTAGCGTCATTTATTAAGATGTCTTTCCATCCGAGACGAATCGTTTATGTATAGATATATCGATAGAGCCGTTTCCAATGGTAAGCCTCTCCAAATTCCCATTCCATATTTATTTTCTGTCGCCCGAAGAGAAACAATGTCGCGCGCTCCCCCATAAATAAACAAAAAGGGTGGTGTCGATTGAAAAATGGTCAGCTTTGGGGGCCTCGTGTAAGAAATGCGTCTGCTTCACGAGGTGTCGGGTCATTCTCTTTCATTGTGCCGCGTCGCCGGAATCCTTAATGCGATCTCTCTATCTGTCGAAGGGGCGACCTCTCGCATTCGGATGCATTTATTTGTCTTGAATATTTGACAGTGGTGTTTGTTGCGAGGGCACCGTGCCAGCTTTGTTTCCCCGCACAGATGTATGATAGATGAACTGGGATTCGGCCAGAAACGAGCCTCTTGACTCTCTTTTTCGAGTGACGGATTATTTCTCCTATCTCTCTCTCTCTCTGTTTTTCATTTTTCTATCTCTGCTACTGCCGGTGGTGGTTTTTCTTCTGTGCCTCTTATTTTTATTTTATGTTTTTGCTTGCACCGTTCCTAGATTTTTTTTCTTTGTTCAAACCATCGATGCGTGCGGCGGAGTCAAAAAGTTAGTTGCGCTTGTATGTAATTTGTTTTATCGGTGTGTGAAAATTTAGTGAAATTCGGTTATTTAACCATGTGCTTTTTTTAATGAGGTATTGATATTTTAGTGCGGAGAAAACTCAGTGAAAAGCTGGATCTGTTGCAATAAATGTGCTTATTTGAAATCATCATTTGGATGACATTTTTGTGTATATACATTGTCAAAATATTCAATTCTGCAGTGAATCATTGTAAATTAAGTAAATAAAAAAATTATTCAGCCTAAGAAAGTGCCACTACCTTTCAGTGAGGAAATACCTGAATATTTCGTACTCTATTTTAATGATCAAATAGTTGGATGCCGATCACACTGGCGTAACTAGTCCTGATTGGGGCCTTGTATCAAAGATTTCTTGGTGCACTTTTTCGGGCCCCTTTAATATTTTACGAGTTTTTGCTTTCATGTGTTGCGGCTCCTGTAGCTTCAGGGCCCCGTATCATTGATACGGCGGTAGCTACGCCTTTGATGCCGATGCAAAAAATCGATCTTACATTTTTTTTAATGGGTTGCATTTTTCTTTGCAGACACAAAAAGTCTCCAAATGTGTGAGCCATTTCATTTTGCACCATCTATTAGTGGCTCTCGCTACGGAATTTCGACGTTTGAATTTATTTAAATCTAGCCCTCGTCAGACGCTAAATATTGCGGGATTTAATTTGCTTGAGAGTACCAAAGCCAAATTGATACTCAAGAGATCTTTTAAATACCACATAATCATATGACATGCGTGCGTACGATTCTCACATCCAGAAAATCTATCGATTCCAGCCGGTATCGAACCCACAATTTAGGCTTACGAGGGTGGCACGTGTTCATGCATTTTGAACTTGTGTCTCATAACATTTTTATTTGAAACCACATCGCCAGAATGGTGTGTTCTAACGATGAATTTGGAAGTAAAAGAAAAATATTCTCCCCCCCCCCTTTTGTATCTTAATGGAATACAAAACTATCATGCATATTTCATGCATGGTACGATTATACGTATGATAGCTTTTGCGTCATTCTTTTAAACACATCAAGAATTATCTACAGTACTTCGAAATATAAATGTACCTAGATTTTTGGGCCTATTTTATATCTCTTCCCTGCATATTTGCCTTACTTCCTATACATAGTTTTCTATTTTTTTCCTGCCTCTGTTATTGGCGGTTTCTTTTCGGTTCTTTTTCTCTCTCGCTGTTCTTAGTTTTTCTTTGTTTGAACCACCGATGCGTATGGCAGCACTCTCTCTGCCACCCTTTAACAATTGATTTGCCATTTTCTTTTCAAAGAAAACTCCATGCATAAAAATGTCCATGCTATTCTTTCAATAACTCATTGCGGCCATTTTGAAATCGGCCAGATTTTCCTTCCATTCTAATTGGAAACCTGTTTCCTTTGCATGGCCTGTGCTTTGGGGGTTTTTGTTTAAGGAATTGCTTTTATGTTGTTATGGGTGCCAATGTTAATGTACCCTTCTTTACAACAGTTTTATGATTTACCAGTTTGTGCCCGTGAATGGCCATAATTTCTGAAAAAACAAATATTTATGTCTCTCGTTAAATTCAACTGCATGTCTGGATTTAACTTAGGCCAGGGGTATCCAACTCTAATGACCTTGCGGGCCACTTCGATAAAACATTATAATCCCGTGGGCCGCGTATAAAGATATGTATCTTTCAGTGGCGCATACAAAAGGGGGGCTCCTCGGGTCCGGACCCCCCCCCTCATAGCCCTTGATTTTTTTTCCGATTGCTTATAACCCTATGTATATAGTAGGTAAAATTTAATTAAATAGTATGATTTTTTAACAATTTTATTTATTAATGCTAATTACTCATTCAATAATTATAATAATCATCAATTAATTAATTTTGTTACTGTTTTTGTTCCCGAAAATCGACAAAATCAAAATAATATGTTGGGCGGCGTATTGGTGCACGATACGAGAATGGCGGACTTTCGATCCTGAACCCCCCCCCCCTTTGAAAAATTCCTGTGTGTGCTACTGGAGTGAAAATTTAAAACGGAATGAATTATTATTATTGTTTTCGTTATTTTTCGTGCATACAGACATACATAAATTAATCATAATAATGTAATGATCAAATATGCCTAGCTTTAGCAATAAGCAACGTGATAAAGTTACAGGAATAATACATGATGCTTGGCGTGTTCGCTGCAATGTAATATTGCTCACTTCTAAGTATGTACAAAAGCAGAAGCAACGTAATAAAATAAAAACAGTTATGGGATATATTTGTTACAAGACATTGAACTAAATACAAAAATATTGCACAAAATAATTGTATTTTGTGAAATTGTAATGAATCTCGCGGGCCGCAAAATCATTCAATGGGCCACCCCTGTCTTAGGCTGTCATTGACGAAACATTTTTGTAAACATATTTATATAAATTATTTTGAGTTTTTCAAAATAGCATTGCTCTCATTCTTTTTCATAAACTATGTTCAATTTTTAAATTTTCTTTTAAGTTATGCATTCCAAGTTAGAATAACGTAGTATTGATATTCAACAGCACACACAAGTTATACAGGACTGTGATAGCCAAACGGTTATGACTGTGAACTTCTGACCGGCATTGTTTTTGTCGAATCATGGGTTCGAGTCCTGGGGTCCTGATTCATCTGTCTTGTAGAGGGCTGATACATGCTGAAAATGTCTAGATTTAAAATTTTCCCTTTGATGTAATGTGAAAGTTTAGAAAGTAGGGTACCAGCTTGAATGTCGTCCTCATCACTTGGCCATGGCTCAAAATTACGAGGTCCGTCACCGATAACTCTCATGTGGCTTTGACTTTAATAAACAATCAACCAATTTCCAAATTCTAATTTGTTTTTGTTTACATTGGCATCTTAAAAAAACATTTGTGCTTTTTTCCTCCTGCTTTTTAATGAGGCACCTTTTACTGTTTAAAACGTAAACATGTCATAAAATGGAAGTTTTCATAAATCTTGTTTACAAAATTGATTAAGGAGAACTCAACATCGTTTGCGAAACATTTTTCCTTCGAGTTGTTTATTCCGATTAAGATAAATAACTTTAAAGAAAATGTTTTAAATAAATTTTTTTAAGCTAAGCCTTTTTATGTTAACGAAATTTGATTTTTATATAGCGTAACTTAAAAAGTAACAGAATCTACATAAATACTAGTTGTTTATTTTTGTTGAAATGACACGTCACTGTGTTTAACTGATTCAGTTGAAAAATTAATAGCATTATAATTTT